>JAAAKB020000017.1:384136-395103 GCA_010014835.2 Apostichopus leukothele | reverse complement strand
GGTGTACTGCAGTAGTGATGTTGTCATCGATGGTCAAGTCTTTAACATGGGGTGGGTGTACTGCAGTAGTGATGTTGTCATCGATGGTCAAGTCTTTAACATGGGGTGGGTGTACTGCAGTAGTGATGTTGCCATCGATGGTCAAGTCTTTAACATGGGGTGGGTGTACTGCAGTAGTGATGTTGCCATCGATGGTCAAGTCTTTCTAGTTATAAGAATGAGAACAAAGACATGTTCACAGCTGAACCTGAAATGTTTGAGTGAATATCTTTCGACAGTAGTTCACATGTCTCTACCCAACCCATTCCTCTACTCAACCCATTCCTCTACTCAACCCATTCTTCTACCCAACCCATTCCTCTACCCAACCCATTCCTCTACCCAAGCCAATCTTCTCTCCAACATTCAATAGACATATAATATAACTTGACCTTTTTATCTGCAGATGTTGAATTTTGTTGGGAGAGGAGGAAGGTATGGAAGGGGTCTGAGAGGGGGAGGGGGAGCATAGACATTAAACATGGCAGCTGTGCTTGGGAAGAATTTCCAGTTACATTGTTATCAATGGTTGACTAGGCCCGGAAAGCATTACAGTGCTAAATTGCCCCTGAGCCTAAACTGCAGTGGTCTCTAGACCAATTAAAAATGGTCAACGACAAGGAATCACCTTTTAATATCCCTAGCTAAATGTAGTGTAACTCTCACCGGCCATGCACACACCTTAATAAAGAATTCCTTCCTGGCTGCAGCCTCCTCTGAGAGCGCTGGAACTCCGGGCATGGACTAGATTGAATAATCTGAAGAGTGACGTGCTCAAAGAATGAAAATAAACAGAGTTTACACCTAACCCCAGTGAACAAACAAGACAAAGACTGTAAGTGATTTACACGTCAGGCTGGGGAGCAAGCATCGTAATAGCACTCCCAGGATTCCTTTAATCCGTAGGTAGGCAGCAGGCGCCGGGATTCTACGCCAGGATTAAGACTGTTTGTAGCGTAACGACGGAGAATTATGGAAAGAAAATAGAAAATACCTCCCTCTGAATCACTTGCATAAATCAAAGTGCTCACTTTATTAGCAGGTAATGATTCTGTTCTGGGTCTCCCCATTGCAACCGCCAGGACAGTTTCTTCTATATATAGTATTATGCACATTGATTTATATGTAAAGGGAGTGACTGCCTAATTGTCTGTTATGTTAGCCCTTTGTTTTCACAAGCTTTGTTTCAAGGACACTGGTTCATGGCCTAAGTGTGATTTTTTTAAATATTTTATAGCCTTCTTTGAAAAGACGAACATCACATTATTCAAATGATGTGTGGGCTTGTAATTATGGGATAACTTATTTAGGGCTAAAATACAAAAGTTTGATGAGCGCAACACTCTACGTTATAGTCTGCACATAATTAATGGGTTTCCCAAGATTTATCAAAACTTCAAACGTGTATATCTTGGAAACCAAAAGAGCTTTTTGTAAACTTTTGACAAGTTTTGAATGATATAATCACGCACAACAGATGTACCGGAAATGCAGCAAATTGGCTAGGTGTCCGTAGTACTTTAACCTTGCTTCAGATTAACTATACTCCTTTTTGTTTCATTCCAGACTTTTACTGCAAAACAATGCTGATGTAAATATAAAGGACTGTGATGGGTGGACCCCCCTCCACGCCGCCTCTCACTGGGGACAGAAGGAGGCCGTTGAACTTCTGGTAGAAAATATGGCAGATATGGATGCCAAAAATAAATTGGTAGGAATTTTTGTTTTTGTGAAAGGTGGAAGGTTTGACTTGTATTCATTGATTTTAATCTCTCGGTCGGATATACCGTCCTTTGAATTTTGGTGATAGGAAAGAGTGTAAAACAAAGTGATGACATATTTGAGAATCCATTGGCCAGCATTACTTAATCGAGATATAATAGTGTTCATTTTGTAGAGAAGAACTCTGGGAACTTAGTTTGGAAATGGTTATTTCTTTAAAACCTTGTCATTTACATATAAATGACCGAAAATTACCAGACGGAGCATCATCGATGCCGTCTGTTTGATCTTAAATATCAGCAGAGAAGGGTGAGCATCGATTGTTTGCGCTGATAATCATTTTCATCCTTGCAGTTAACGAGTGAAGGGTGATCAACCGGATGAAAAAGTACATCATACAAATAAACTCTAGTCTGACTTCAAATTCCCGTGAACATTTCCCACCCTTTCAATCAACTATGGCCATGAAACCTCCCCAGAGACTCATAACCCAGACCATACTCAGATGGGAGATATATAAAGTATCTATGTGTGCTTGAGTGCATCCTTATGGAGTCACAGCTGTTTAGTGGGAATAGCCTCTCCTCTCTCTCACCGATTGGTCACCGCGGGGTCATTTTAACATGCAACATTTGATTTGTTAGCATGTTGACAATCTCATAAAAGTCTTCAGACATGAGACTGGCGAGAGAACAGACCAGTCTGGCCAGCTAAGACAAAACATTTGTTACTATTTTAAATAACCCAAACATGCTCTCCGAGTGCCTGCTGTGGGTGAACGTGCTCTCCGAGCGCCTGCTGTGGGCTGTGCATCAGTCGGGTTACGGGAAAGTTAGGTCTAGGAATGATTGGTGGTGGTATTAAGAAGCCAAAGAAGGGGCTGAGCTTTTAAGGTTTGTTGAGAGAGTGAATGGATTGAGTAAGATAGAAAGAATTATCTTCCACTAGGAATTGGACCTATAGAGGACAGAGAGGAGGGGGTCGGGGGAGGGGAAGGGCACTAACTAATTAAACCCTCAATGAAGAAAATTTTTAAACAATGTTACATAGATATACTGGATGATTTTTTTTGAACTGTAGGTCAGAAAAAAATGAGGCTTCTAATCAAAGTGGGTATTTTCCCTTCTATAAATGTGGTCAACATAACTACCTGTACAAGTTGTATACATATGGATAGATGGTATGCATGGTTTACTTCCCACAGAGCAAAATGAGGTGGGTTGCCACTTAAAAGTGATGTCTTGCAAAAAGAACCAATTTTCAACTGTATAGGTTGTCTGGTTGGTGTACAGCAAAATGAATAATGCATCTTTAAGAAATTGAATGATAATTATGAATGGTGTACTCTTCAAGCTCATCATAATTGTCTAAACTTATACAGAGGCCATCGTAAGGTGACTTGGGGGCAACATTTTGTTAAGATTTGCTATGATTTGGCTATCTCACAAATGAGATGTAGAAAGATAAAAGCTTTTTCCATTTTTCGGGGGCTTATGTAACATTCTTTTAAAAACACAAGTTGTTGGCTATACTTGAGATCCATACCTCACCATATCTTCAAGTCTTCTCATGAACTTTGACATCATCTGACCGGAAGTCCTTGAAAAAAAGCAGCAAACGTATTAAAATCACTTTTAAATGTCTCCACTATCTCTTGAAATGCACAGGGTCAGACAGCATTTGATTTAGCCGACGCAGACGACATGCTCCCGTATCTGGCTGAGATGAAGAAGAAGCAGGCGTCCGTAAGTATGGTGGGTAGTGAAGATGCAGGTAACAGGTTTTACTTTGGTTTGCCGATTGACAGATCAGTTTCTTTGGCTACGTTGCTGTGAAAACGGTTATCGCTACAGCTGCAAACCTTTTTACCTACCACCTAATTCTTTACATCCCACTAACAACTTTTTATCTCCTTTTTAATTTTTATCCTATTTTTACTCTCCTTTTGATAAAAAGAAATGCTTTGTGAATATCACCTTTTGTTTTTCCCTCCATCTTCTTGGGCTGTCGTTGATTTTGGTCATCCACTCCATCGATCGTAAGTCGTAGAAGGTTGTTCAAAACTGACGTTGTTTAATAAGTTCAAAGTTCTGCCGACATCGGCATGAATCATCGATCGTATATTTGCACTTCTCCCCTATGAGGTTTCTCTGTGTTATCCACTGTTGGAACTGGCAATTGTGTTCCTCTTTTCACTATCTATATTCTCTCAAAAGTTGATACAAATTATATATCCATCCATATTCTCTTCCGATCTAATATCTTCTAAATTGCCGCTTGCTAGAACACGTATTCTATACTCAAAATGAGACTTTTGCTGAAGACACACCATGTGACTGTTCTTTCTACTATATTTCTGAATTTTTTTCGTTGATTTTGATGGCTGATATTGGAAATCGCTGATTTGCTGTCATATTTGGGTCAACCCCAGGGATATATAGGTCAACCCCTCTAGGTCAACCATATACCTCAGTGCATTGCCTTTTTCTGTTTCTTTGGTATCTGTTGCAGGTGTACGAATTGTACCTCTCCGCTGCCGTAAGTCCAGAAAATGATAAATTGCAAAATCAGATATTCAGAAGAAGAAAAAAAAAAAAAAATTTTTCTTCCTTCAGACATCTGACCAATGTTCATTCCTCTCAAAAAAAAAGCAACCAAAAAGTGTCCTTTCAATCATGCCTCTTTTGGACATTAATTGCTCCCCATGTTTGCTTTTGTTTCCTGGCTCGCAAGTTTAAGAGAGAGCAATCATTGCCAGGTGACATAAATAACATCGATTCATTGCAAAAGGCGAAAGCAAGAGGGGGAAAAAATGAAAACTAACCCAGTTGTAAACTTTTCACCTCGAGCCAGCATTATCAAACATGGGCGTCATTCAGTGCAATATTGCTAACCAGCGTCGCTGATGGTTGAACTGAGAGGTGAGAACAGATGAGCAAAAATCAATTTGGAGGGACAGTACTGTAGTAATGCAAAACTTTCAAACAATGCGCGAGTATGGCGAGGGAATTCCCCAACATGAAAACAATGGGACGAGAGAACATAACTCACTCACCATGTAAACTGTTGCGTGTCTGAGACAGCATGTCATTCATGAAACCAGACAGTAAAAGGTTTGAAATAGGTCAGGTTTATGTTACGATCTCTCTTTAAAGATCGAGGGGTGTAGTTACGCGAAAGAACAGTTCGCTATGATCTGGTCCGTCACTTAAAAGTAGTTAAACTTAGTGAAACGAATGGAAAACCTACACCGTGACTTTAGAAGGAAGGCACATACTGGAACAGTTTTGAATGTAATATCTGGTTAAATTTTTAAAGTGTATTGTGTCTTCATGGTGATAGATCTTTCTATTCATAGTAGGTTTAAAAGCGGCGTAAAAACACTCTTCAGTTCGAAACTGCTGCGAGAGACAAAAAAAAAAAGAGAAAACAAAACTGGTAGAAATCCTTATTATTTGGATGTTCCGTTGTCCTCATAAACAATTCTCCTTTAATAGAGGGACTTGCTTCTAAGGCATACAAAGCTTGCTTGTCATTTTTTAAGCTTCTAAAAAGCAGAACCTTTTGCATTTGCTCAACAATATTGCCAAGCTATACTTGAGTTGTTAAAGTACTCAAAAATGAGCTCGAATCGATCAACTGCAGACACATTTGGATGTCTGTTTTATACCGAATACAAAGGTAATTGAGAGGAAATATTGAAATGGGGGGAGGAGGGGGGATGGAAAAGCTGAAGACATGAAGACCACGCTAAAATTTCATATTACTGCAGAAAGACAAGAGAAAAATAAATAAATAAATAAATGTGCTTTTGCGTTGTATTGTTGAAGAAAGAGGATAAAGCCTCTGCATTCTTGCCATCTTTAACTGATATTTAACGTTCCGGTCTGTAAGATAGATTCCAGTCTTAAAGCAAAGTCTGTTATCCAAATGCAGTCTTAGAAAAACAATTCATACATGTAAGCTTTCATATCATCAGCTAATTCACGAATAAAATCCAAGCAGAGGATAGACTGGACTCGTAATCAGTCTGTAGCGTTGCTTGGAATTGGATTTCAATTTTATAGCAAAAGTGTGATATCGCAAACTCCAATTTCATGTTTTGGTATATTACATAATGGCAACGATAAAATTAATTTTGTATCATCACAGAATAAGCCGACAAAACAAATTTGGGATTATCATGTCTCTGCATTCAAAATAGTCAAATTTGAATGATCCTCACACCAGGCAAAAGCTATAGAGCCTTCAATGGAAGTCTTAACATTCAAGATAAATGATGAGGGGCAGGGAGTCTTAACATTCATGGTTAAAGCTTCATTATGAGGGTCAGAGAGGGGCAGGGAGTCTTAACATTCATGGTTCTAGATTCAAGATGAGGGGCAGGGAGTCTTAACATTCATGGTTCTAGATTCAAGATGAGGGGCAGGGAGTCTTAAAATTCATGGTTAAAGCTTCATTATGAGGGTCAGAGAGGGGCAGGGAGTCTTAACATTCATGGTTCTAGATTCATTATGAGGGTCAGAGAGGGGCAGGGAGTCTTAACATTTCGATGATAACAAATTGTTAGGTTTATTAACTGCATAAACACAAGCCATTGTGTAGGTTAACAACTTTCAGTTGCATGTTGTTTGAGAAGTGGTGGGGAGGAGTATGTGTGGTTGAAGAGGGGGGAGGGGGGGGGTTCATCTAGGTATAGGAATCTAGCTACAATACTTCTCAGCTATGATGTGATGTATCTAAAGATTTGTGCAGCTACAACTCACCAGAAAAGTTGGGTAGAAATGGCTATAAAATATTAAACATGGACATAGCTTGTGACAGGTTCACAGTAGTCTGAATGCCTTTTGTAAGTGATAACCCCGACAATTCCTTAGTGGTTTGTTGGTAGATGAACAAGATTATAATAAATAATATCAAAGTTGTGATCTAAGTGGGTAGAAGTATAACACTAATCAGTTTAAGAGCCAGATTTAGGTGCGTTAAGGATGTTGTTGCCACCTCTCCATGGAGTCTTACAGTCTGCTGCACGATCTAAAAGAATCGATGACGGAGAACCGGGTTAATATTGAAAATGGTTCTCTTTCGTTTTTGGGAAGGTGAGGAGCAGGGTGACTGGTGGATGAGAGAGGGAGGGGTCAGGAAACAAGACGACCAGAAATTCCCTTTTTCGTTAAAAAAAAAAATCCTGCAGCTTTTTGGCAGTTGTATTAACTGCTTGATAATCTTTTTTGAGTTGAAATGCAAAGATAATTGTTTGGCCTCGACTCACACACACTGTTGAACCGTTGATATCCAAAGCTATTATCTTAAGTTTGCAACATCCCCACCAACGTTGTTTAATTACTGAAAATGCATGGCTTGAGTCAGATTGTTTAACTCACCTTTGGAGCAAACTTTTAATGATTATTCTGCACCGATGTTGTGGTCGCACCTACGCACCAAACGAATCTCAAATCGAAATGATCATTACTTCTTAGATACAGAAAATTCTTAGATACAAATGCTTATATATGCTCTCTTTAATATTGCTCATATGTTGGGATTTTGTTTTAGTATCGAGTCTGCCTAAAATGTCCTCCCAGTCACCGGTCAAAACATGCTGCCGGAAAAATGTCTCTTACAGTGGCTTAAATTAGGTTTTCTCTTGATTTGTGGTATTTTACAACGATAGTATCCCTTCCCCTTAGCTTCTGGTTTAGACCCCCAAGGTGTGCATGAAAGTAAGAATAGGTGTGTAGTTAAGTAATAACGACAATCATTAAAGCGTCTAACTGATGATGCACTAAGATGTGCATTCATTTCGTTCGCCATTGATTTATCTCGTAGTCTTTAAGTATGTCCCTGTTCGTCAGATAAATCTTAGCAAAACATAAGGGCCAAGACTGCTCCAGGACATACCAGACAATAGTCGAGCAAGCGTCGTGGTTAATGCCATTGTTACCGCAGTCGCTCACACGTCCTCGCAAAGATGTTGACCTCTGTCCTTTGATCGGAGGGCCTTTCGAATGCGTCACCAACATTCATGACACGTGTGAGGGTGTTTTCATAGAAAGCCGAACAACCAGTACATCAGATTTTTGCTGGCGTCTTTGTAAACAAACATTTGACACCCCGATGAAATATAACAGATATTAATCACTGGGAACAGCAGTTGGCCCTTGTCGCATAGCCAGTGGTATCGGTATCTTATCTAGATGTTTGTTGCCTCGGGGACGTGATGTAACATTAAAACACACATGACTAGATACAGCCGCGTGATTGGCAGTGCGACGATTAGATTCTCTCATTTTTCTTTGATGGATCATGTCTAAATTTATAGTATTTAGTTTGTAGAGAATAAAAGAGAAATTTAAGTTTTTTTTGTGCATCGTTTTTTGTGCATCGTATTAGGTGCGATGATATGTATAAATTTAAAAATAAAATATTCCTTTTTTTGTCTCCCCGTGGAATACTTGTCACGGTTCGGCAGGTAGCTAGGGTTTGTAGGGTATGTTTTCTTTCTCATGATGGAAATCCTACCCCTCTAAACTTGTGAAACATGGTCCCACTGCCAGGCAGGATTTTGAAAAGAGAATAAACTTCTTGTGTTCTAGAGATAAAGTCATGCAGATTGATCTCAATAGCTTAATCACATTTAATGTTTTTAGTCATTTTGGTGCTTTGTTCAGATTAATGCTTGTCGTTGCCGAAGTAACGTTCATAAAACTAAAATGTAATAATAATAATGTGAACATTAAAAACGCTCTCAGAATCATCAGTACAGCTCTTTTGACCCCCCCCCCCCAAACAACCGAAACATAGCTGGCTACATAGCTTGTCTCACATTACTCGGTTCTCTTAAATTGGACATTCTCCATCACTGGCTAATGACAGAGAAAGTATAGAGCTCCATCACTGGCTAATGACAGAAAGTATAGAGCTCCATCACTGGCTAATGACAGAGAAAGTATAGAGCTCCATCACTGGCTAATGACAGAGAAAGTATAGAGCTTCACAAGTAATAGTCTTAAATCCCTGCCACAAATATCAACTTGATAATTAACTTCTACCTTAACTAGCTTTTCAGCTTCTCTTGTTCAATCTTTTTTCCTGCGAAGACCGATTACAAGGTTCAGGACTGGAAAAATAATGTTTTCAAGTTATGCGCAGTTTAATAGCAGTTCCTGTCAAAAGACATCGATATAAATATCAAAACGATAAGTCTGATCATGCTTCAAGAAATTATACAAACAAGTTTTTCATTTTAAAATCTCATGCGTGAAGCCTTTGTCCGTTTTCCTCAAAATGCTTTGCCGATTGGTGACAGTTTTCTTGAAAGCTCTTACGGCCTCTGAACTGCAGCCATATTCAGTCAAATTTCACTTTCAAAAACATTCATAATGCTGAATTCATATACAGTATGTGCTTACCACTGAGTGGCCCTGCGTGAAAGATGTAGAGAAGTTTCTTTCCTTCGCTGCAGGGTGTTCACATGCGAGCTGTATAGGTGACGTTACTAGCAACAAATATTTACAAGACAAAAATTAAAATGGAAGAGGGAGGAGGGGGGGGGGGAGGGATTATAAGCAAAAACTTAGATGACATTTCAAGAGAAACTTTAAAAACAAAAGGTTTCATCAGTAATATGGTTTCCTTTATGGCAGAAAGGGGGAATTCTGGGAAGGTGTAAACTGGCATTTTCAAAGAAAGTTCAAACAATTCTGCAAAATTAATTGTGAAAGTTACAAAGAAGCATTTTCAGAGCCCAAAGTTACTTGGGACAATCCTGTAACACTTCACTTTTAAGTCTTTGCTTTTAGCTGCTTGTAGATAATATTTCTTGTTGACAGCCTATTTCTTGTTAGACCAAATCTGAGTAGTCGATTAAAACAATTGTGGTACAAGATTACATTATTTGATGCTGGTTCATCAGTATTTCTTTGTTTTGTTTTCGCGTGAGAAAGTTTTAAAAAAAAACATGATTTATCGATGAGTTTGGATGCTCAAGTTTTGAATTTGGGGTTTTAAAAAAAAACGGAAAAAATTATATTTTTAAAGAAACCAAAAGATGTTGATATATTGGCTGCACTTTTTGTCTATCAATAGATGAAGAAAGATACAAAGCCAGCAGCACCAAGGATCGATGGAAAAATTCCTCCTCCACTGAAAAGAAGGTACGTACACATATATATAGACACTGCATCCATTTCATTCTTCTCTCTATCAATTCATTGACAAGTGTGTTTTTGTTGTATGACATCTTCAGGCGTACAGTTAGAGCAGTGATGTAAATACTTTTGTCTAATGGAAAATGAGTGGTTAATCTTCAAACAGTTCAGGCTGTTTTAATGTTCCTTTTTTGTGGCCTATGGAGGAAATAGTTTTTACCTTTTTGCATGGAATCACTTTTTTGAACCGTGGGGCAGTTGTGGGAATCACTATTCTGAACCGTAGGGCAGTGGAAAATCACTGTTTTGAACAGTGTGCTGTTTCAGCACCCTCTGTGAGGTGTGATCCTTGTATGTGGAGATGTTCCATTCCATGACATACATGTACAGTTGTCTTTTTAAGTCTGTAGCCTATGCCTGAGCCTATGATGTAAACTGAATAGATTTCAATTAAATTCTATAATGACTGGAGGTTTCTTCTTTCTGGCGTAAGTTTGAGCTGATAGAAGATGCAGCATCCAGGGTCCTTAATCCTTTCCGCATCAAGAGATAACACAGAGGTGTTTACATTCAACTGACTCTAGTGTAAGTCTGTTTGAGGCAACCCAGTGATTCTTGACTGTGGGAAGAAACTATGTGGTAATTAGTGATTGCTGTAAATGGAACTCTCTAAACTAAGATGAAGAAAATCTCAAGATAAGTCAAAGGTCTTTCTTCATTGACCTGTACTGCCTAGCATCGTAAGTCTTTACTTTATGGAAGGAAAGTGAAGTTTTACCTACCTCTCCTCCTCCCCACACCTCTCCCCTCTCAAAAAAATAAAATAAAATAAATAAATAAAAATGCTAGAAGTTTTAGTTGGGTTTAATTTTCAATACAAAACTGACAGGTAAATCAAGAACCAATTTTGAATGGTTATTTTTTTTTGTATGATTTACAAGGTAAAGTATTTTCTATCTTGTTTTAAGCCAGGCATTGTTCACTGCACCCTTCCTTGGAAACACTATTAACTGTTTTGGGGAAGTACTAACAAATTTTTGGGCGTACTTTATATCT
>JAAAKB020000017.1:341607-369941 GCA_010014835.2 Apostichopus leukothele | reverse complement strand
ATATATATATATATATATATATATATATATTAATTATTAAGTATAATAATGAGTTCTCTGAGATATTTAACTATTGAGACGATATGATACCAGTTTGAAATAATTTGAATCGTTTCATGTTGGAAGATTGAATGAAAAACAAGTTGTGCTTGACGAGAAACAGATAATTTATTCGTGTGAATCCGTAAGTCTCTTTTTGCATATTTACGAGACCGTATACTTGCTTCGGTGATCATCGGTTACATTCCAGTTTTAAATGCGTCACTTATATCCTCTTTTTTTGGTCTTACTATGAGTTACGATTACTGCATTTCACGTTCATTTTGCTGGACACAAACTACCTTTTATATAATTTTGGTTGAAAATATAATACCAAAAATGTACAAACCTGACTGTTTTTTAATGACTTTCTAGTCATCAGACGATTCTAATTAATACTATTCAAGTATATTCAACACTTATGAAATTGACTCAATTCTCTTACATGTTTTGACATAAGTTTTGATTTTTGCAGAATTTTCTTTTGAATGTTTGTGCTGTATATTATGAGAGCCATGAGCCTGAGACTAATGGAGAGAAAAAGAAAAAAAAAATCAAATTTAAGATAGTTTTCTACTCCTGCATTTAAGTCGATATCCATTCGAGTCGGCATATGTTGTCTAAAGCAACGTCATTTGAAGGCTAACGTGCGTACTATCGGTGATTCGAGTTAATAACACCGGGCTGTGAATTAGTGTTGATTAAGACAGTAAGTGACAGTACCTTGTATGCGTAAAATCTTCCAGAATTGTAATGAATGTCAACTTTACACAGGGTAATCACTCTTCCATTGTATTTGCTTTCTGGAAATAGACGACTCTTTGAATTCAATTCTACACAGTTGCATGTTTGAAGTAGAGGGAAAGATGACAACATTGTGGCCAATTAAAGGGATTGGCTCTAGAGGGGTGTTATCGGAAACGTTATGTGAGGAACAATGATTTATGTAAACTTGAATACTCTCTATGTATGTCAGAACAGCATATTTACACCAGTCACATGTATGTCAGAACACCATTTCATGTATGCCAAAACACCAAATCACATCATGGGACAAGTACACATGCCAGAATACAATGTTTGGTTCTTGCGTTCAGTTTTGACGTTCTGCTTTTCTTGATCATGTATAACAAAGTTCTGTGAAGCTTCGTAGGGCAGAACATTTTCCTTATTTACTTATTAATTCATCGGTTCGATCTTCTGTTATCAATTGTGATATATCTTCAAAGGTTGCGTCATCCTATTCCTATACTATACAATGAAAGCTTCATGAGAGCGTATACTACTATGAATTGAAATTGGTATTGCGCATTGAGATTACACGATGTGTACACAATGGTCATAACAATCGTTGTATTAACACCCTTGGCCGTATTAGTATCTTCAGTGCAGAGCATTTGGAAATTTCTCTTGCAATGCAATTCTTTCACTGCAGGGCTATCCCTTTAAAGAAGTCAGTCAGTGTTCTTTACAACTTAGGAATTTAATGGCATTCGAGCGAAGCATTGGAATGATAATAACGGCTCTTAATGTGTCTATTCGAAGACAAATGAAAGCTATCAGGGCTAAAAACAGGAAATGCAGTACGCAATACAGGGTTATTCAGAAACCCAATGCTATACACATGGTTGGATGTCGTCAAATTTTGTTGCCATAAAAGATAGTAGTGTTTTTCAACGGCTACGGAGAAAGGACTATACCGTTGAACGCATATGCTAACGAAGTTTAAAGCTTGCAATGATACGTGGAAACTTACTGAACCTGACATGATTGTAAGTTATTTACCAAAATCAGAGTACTACTGGCTAGAGAGGATTAGATCAAATTTATTTTACCAGTGTTCTCCCTGTTTCTTCTTAATTATATCCACTATTCCAATTTTCAAAGCTCTATTAAAAGGACCACTTATACTTATCTTGAGAAACTCCCCAGGTATTTTATGACAGAACTGTGGACACCGTACGTCAGGGTCATGCATGTTTTCGATTGTTGCCAATTACTATAATCGAGATCTATTCAGGAAGTTTAATCAGGCGAACCTTTTCTTTCCATTCAAACTTCCCTTCCAAAAGGTTTATTAAGGTAGACATTTATTCATTAACTCCACGCAAATTATTGCTATGGTCTAATCTTTCAAAACTGTACCAGTGTCCTGATAAGAAATTAGTTATAGGTCAGTTTCACGCAAGCATGCTCACGGCAACTTGTTGTTTTCCTCTTATTACGTATAGGAAAGAATTAAGGATTTCGCTCGAGATGCATCGAAGAAAGGAACCAAAAATATCACTGTAATTTGACCTCGAATATAAGAACAAGATAAAGGTCAAAGTAAACGGAAACAAAAGTAATGAAGAGTAATGTTATAAAAAATGGAAGGAAGACAGATATCATGATTCAAATGGCATGTGACAGCGGCAATTGGTCTAATAAAATCTATTTTTAGTTCAAGGGTAAATGCCTTAGGAATAGTCAAGTTGTTAGCAGCGGAGGACGGGGCTAAAGCCCATAGAAGTATAAGTGGTGGTGCCCCTGCTTACAAGTGGCAGGAACAGTCCCCTGTGTACTATAGGGTCCATACTTATCAGCAGAGTGAAGAAGCGAAGAGTCCTCCACTTCATCTTAACTCGTATCTCTCCTTTACGCTGTAAATACCATCTTTCGAGTTCAGTTATGTGAATAACATGCCAGTCGAATACCGAATGCAATGTCTACTTGCAGCTATATTGCTTCCTCACAACCTACATTGTCCATAAATGCACCGACATGCAACAATCCGGAAATCCCTTTGGCATTTTTTTGTCTTCAGATATTTCGGACTGACTTTGAGTAGCAACAATTAATGAGAGCATGTTGAATGTTGTTACTCCAATAAAATTATTTGTTGGACCAAATATTGTTATCATTTAATTCAATTAATGAAAAGTTGAAAATAATTGACAAGCTTCATGCACTATGAAAACCAAATCCCCTTGTATGTAGAGTATATTACTTTTCACTTGATCACGCTGTGTACCATTTACAGAAAACAACAGTTTCTATCCTGTGGCTTGTCGAAACATATCTTTGGTGAGATGGTTGTAATTTAAACTAAATTAAACTTCCCTGGTTTGAGCGTTGAAATTGCACACAGTTTTGCATAAAGATGAGTCG
Organism: Apostichopus leukothele; assembly: GCA_010014835.2. NCBI lineage: Eukaryota > Metazoa > Echinodermata > Holothuroidea > Aspidochirotida > Stichopodidae > Apostichopus > Apostichopus leukothele. The sequence continues at coordinate 366,752 of JAAAKB020000017.1, read as the reverse complement.
TTTTCGATTGGGAATTTAAGGAAACAGGTCATTCTTTCCAGCTTACATATAAACATGCATAGGTGAAGTGGCATGTGTTCCTTATAATCTTCATGCGGGCGGAAATAACTATCAATTCTCTGATGTTATCTCTCTCTCTCTTTCTCTCTATTCCACAGGTTCATCATTAAGACGCGCTTTCCCAGTAGACTTATCATCATTTACTGATCAGGAGGTAAAGCTCACTTGACATTTTTACTTAATTATTTACATCTATTTTTCCCTAAGTTTACTAAATTTAAACAAACACTAATTGAGCACGACGTTTATTAAGTACTTAACCATTATTAATATTCCTTCTCGATGACACTTCTAAATTCCAAGCAGAGAGATATTAAAAGAATTGGGAAAGGAACGCAATGCATAAATGTTATCGAACTTCTACTTTTGTCTAATAAAATTGTGTACATATAAATAAGTAAATAATCCACAAATGGTTTAGTAGCATCCGTTTTCGTCCAGGCTCCTACCAAATGCCTCATTCAATGTACAGGTTTCAGTTCAAGTTAATTTGCCGTTCGTGACAACTTTTTGGCGTTCTTTTCTTTATGCAGCTGTTTTAAACTTTTCGTCTTTTCCTTTTTAAGTTTAAAGTTCTATTCTCTTTATCCTTTTGATAGATTTACGACCTAAATCGAGAGGTTGTGGATCAGGAAGAGTCATTTGAGCCTTATGAACCAAGCCTTTTTCCTGTCTATCAAAAGCTTGTAGATGATACAAACATATATGACGTTCTGAAAAGTCCAGCAATAGAGCATGTTAAATCACGAAAGATTGCCTTCTCATTAGAACAACCGCAGGCTAGACCACCATTCGATAGAATCACACAGATATCAGATGCCCACGATGTATCCAAAGTAAGTTCAGGTGACAATATGTCAAAATGTAAATGTATCTTTTGTTTCTTTGTATTTTCTTTCTTTCTTACCGGTAACTACTCAATGCTTCTCTATTTGTAGATTACTCCCCCATCATATACTTAGCAATATCATAACCGGTTAATGAGAGTTCAAAATTCATAACAGAGAATATTTGAGTTCATGGAGAAGCAGTTTCAATTATGTTCTTTACAATATGCGGTACCATGTACCAAAACATATTAAGTCCGCATCTGCTTAAAAAGGTGATTGATTTAATAAAGGTTTAGCTTAGAAGCAGTTCCAAAGTAACTTATTTCGTAAATGATAAAATAATATTACGTCTCAGCGAGTCGAATCCACCGTAGTGAGAGTTCTTCGGGTCAAGAAATTCTAATAAAGTCAATCAGCAGACGGACCATCCTCCTAAATAAACCCTAATCAGAAATATAAAAGAAAAATGTTTTTTTCCCCTAAAGTAAAGCTAAACAATAACATGATAATAACCTATATCCATCGCAAATTGGGCATTCACTATTTTTCATTTGCATGTCTTTCATTGTACTCTTCTCTATAACGTTTCTTAACTTTACAAACCATTTCTTCTGCTTCTGTAGCACCTCTGACATCTTCATACATATCTTGCTCTGTAACCTCTTCCACTATCTGCGCTCTCTAGAATACGTATATACTCTGCAGTAAAGTTTCATATATCTTAAGAATTACCAAAGTTGAGCTACCTTATACGTTGCGTCGAAAATGTCCTCTGTCGACATAAGATCGCGATATGAACTTACGTCACCACTGACACCGATGAAAATATTGAAACCTGGATGCAGGAAAGGTGAGATAAAGTTTGATGTTTTAATGGAAAGATCATCACAATTTATGCTTTTTAGTAACCATAGGATTTATAAATGATGACGTCATGAAGAGACTCTCTCTATTGTGCATTTTATTGAGTGATAGGCTAAGGTAACAAGCTAAGGTAACCTACAAATGCCCTTATTTGCCTGAAATGGATTTCACAGTGATAATATAAGGAAACGTCGGAAGTTTCTTAATTTGATGGTCTTTCCCATGTTATTTCATCTTTGATAGAAACAAAAATACCACCTAATTATTTTTGACTGGTTTAAAGTGTGGGAGTCTTTGCATCATTTTGGCTCATTTACACTACTTAACAATATGTACCATACGTTAGATGAAATTTGTGATTTGACTTTAAGGTGAACTGAGTAACGTTAGTTGTGAAACCGGAAGGTAGCATAATAGCTGAGGCCTTGGGCAAATACTGACACTTTGAGAAAATTAGTGCTCCTGGAACTCAGGAAGTAAAAATGCAGCATTAATATGAATCTTGATTTCTCTAACAAATAGACGATGCATAGTTCCAGGCGTAAGCAGCAGATACGGTACTTTTCATAGTTATCAAACAAGTACCAGTTTATCGGATTTTATCAGATTGGATAGGATTCTATTATGAAACTTGAATACGTTTTGTAATATTTCAAATAAAGCTTAAGATAAATGAAATTTTACTTGCTTTGCATGTGTTAACTGTTTGTACAGCCAATTTTATCTGCTGAATGTTAATATAAATCCAGCAATTTATTTGGTTTACTTTTCGTCACCTCGTCTTGTCGTTACTTTGGCATTTAAACCAAAGATATATACCACTGTAAAAAGAGCTTTCACAAACTAGAATGCCTGCATACATTCGCCACTCTTTTCACTGTCATTTCTACTCTTCTCACAGTTTGCATCTTCTTTCGACTTTATTCTTCATATAATCTTTGCACCTTAAAAATGTTTATTATACTTATATTTTGTTAAAATGATTACAATGGGAAATTTTGCAACCTAACAGTATATCGCTAATAAATTTAATAACAGCTTCGGGACGTCCTTTGATGTTATACTTACTTTAATGTACACAGTCAAAATGGGGTTAATTCTTGTTAACACCGTATCGTTATCCACAGTATTTTAGAGGTGCCACAAAAGACTGTGCTGTTGTTCCTATCAGTTTTTCTTATCTTTAATTCAACCTGTTTATCTATTCAGTTTAATATCTCCAGGTGTGAACTGCAAAAATTATTCGAACAAATTTTTCACCAAATCTTTATTAATGATAGGGAAAGGAAAATTTACGAGAACACATCCTGACTAAGCTAAAAAGAGGAAATATGTTATTACATAAATGGATATTTTATAGCATTTGAAAGCAAGAACATTTTCCTTCAAGCTAAATAATTTACCCACAAAGCCTAAAAAGGTTTCTTTTACATAGCCAAAATAATTGTATTTGCGAGCAACCGTGATGATTAAAAAACTGAGAGTAGCAAAATAAATATTTGAATCATTGAACAAACCAATTTAAATATGTATAAATGTTTCAATGAAACAAGTCCGTAATACTATTTCTGACAAGGACATTGTATTCGCTTCAATATGTGTCGGAGCTATGTCACAGAACATTTCAAAACGAGTAGTAGTTTGGTATCTATGTCAAAGCTAGCCTTAAAATTGACACCCACTAAAGGTTAGGTCAAACGAAATGCAGCTAAATAATTAGAACCATGTTTATTTCCAGTATTTCCAATAAAGGTCAGGAGACAAATTTTCTAAAGGTAAGAAGCACACGGAACTCTCTTTAAGTCTAGTTGGTTACACGAATGGTTTCATTTGGTTGTTTCCTATAAGTATAATATGCAAATTATGAATACTACGATTAGACTTAAATGTGACAAACTTTAATTATTTTCCCTGCAATAACTTAATCTATTAAACTGAATTATATTTAGTACTTTCCTGAATAAAATCTATCATCGCTTTGGATAATTTAATTATGGGTAAAAGGACAGTAACTTATTTATCGATTGCCAGTGAGCTGTTGAATTTCTAAGAAGTTGTTATTGAGATTATCTCAGTAAACTGAAGAAATTTAAGAAATTCTATGCAATCCTACAAACAGGTAAGCCATGTTTAGTATTGGCACAGAATTCGCCATTTGTAATGCCTATTCACGTTTCATTTAATAGGTCAAGCATATTAAGTCACCATTACTTATTAAGCTATATTAGGGAGAGTCTTATATTGAGGACTAATATTGCAAAACAACTAGAAATTAACCTGGGTGAGCGGTCTAAACATGGTTTCCCAGCACTACATGCTTCTTTCCTTACATTTTTCTTTTCCCGTTCGTGAGGATGGTAGAGAAATGTTGATGGAAAACTAATACTTGCATTGTTATGAGTAAAAAGCCAATAAAATGCCAGTAATATTATCATGACAAATAAGAACCAAGCAAATGGGAGTTGTTTCACATGGCATGAATGCATCCCACAAAGGAACTTCAATCGTATTGACTTGACGTAGAGGTGGGCGTAATGTTTTCTAAAAATTATTCGTACCGTAAATTTTGAAAAACTTCGTTGCCTTTAGATTTAAATAGAAAAACGAAATTGTGTACTGGCCAATGAATGTGGCCATTGCTTATCCAGCTAAATACTTGTTTATTTTTGAAGAAATTGCTTATGTAAATCGGCCATATAAAATGTCCACCTATCACTCACTGTCCCATTTACCTAAATGCGAAAATGGGATGTTAACCAAAAACCCAATTTGACCATTATGATTGGACAATTCTGGTCAATGGAATGGATTAAAAAGTCTATGTAAATCAGATGGACACGAGAAAATTAACTGTAATCAGCTACACGTTCCGAATATTTTACCTTTAATTGACATTCATTCCTTAACATCCAGTTCCTGTGTATATCACGTAGAGAACAATGGTTGTGATAGAGAATTATAATGGCAACACAAACCTTACAGATTTTACCAGCCATAAGAAAAGTTTTGCTCCACTTGGGAGACATCTAGTTTAAAGCTCGCGTCTGGGATCTGTCATTTTTTACATCTGTGATGTGATGTGACACTATCCTATATTTTTGTTTGTTTCGTTTATTTCTGCCATTCAATCACAATGATGTACATTTCTGAATACAAAGTTATAGCAATGAGTCAGCGGGACCAGAAGTAAGATAATTTTTCGAGTCTGGTTCCGTACAAACTAAAACGAGAAAATTCAATTTTATATAGAGAAAAGAAAACAACAAGAAAACACATAGAAAACATACACATAGGAGTTTAACAGAACTGGGAAAGGAAACAGTTATACAATGCTCAAAATAAGGCAGAACTATACGAAAATTATTTTGTTGAGTGGATGATGTTGAAGATGTGTTTTATAAGATGAAATTGATTTTGTTATTCCTAATGTTTTCACTTAGAGAATTTCAGAGGGCGACACCAGAACATCTAACCTGAGAATGAAACATATAAGTCCTTGACATAGGTGTTTGTATTAAACATATTATAAGAACGAGTGTTGTATGAATGAAATATGTTGTTATAATGGAAACAAATTATGAACTATATCTGGGAGTAACCCGTTATGAAACTTAAAGAGAAAAAATGCTAATTTATACAGCTCATTTAGGGTAAGCAAGGTTAGGTTTTTGATAAGGGGTGCAGAATGTGAGATATAAGAAGCGTTACAAATAATTCCAACAGTCAATTTTGGATCTTGTATAAGCTATCAACTGGTGAAAAGTGGGCTTTACCCCACACGAGGATGTTGTAGTTTAGATGAGGCAAAATAAGTGCATTCTAAATTGTCAGTAAAGTGGATTTAGGTTAGAATAGTTTCAACCTGTTAATTGAACTACTTGCATACGCAACTTTCTTGCTGATGATAGAAAACATGTTTTTTCAGTTTAGTTTTGAATCAATATACTATCCCAGAAATTTAGCATATTCAGATGCGTTAATACGCACTCCATTAAGTACTACTCACGCTTTTGTGTGATCAAACATTTTGTTACCAAACACCATTAATGTTGTTCTACCTATATTAAGCGACAATCTATTCGATTTTAGCGAGACAGAACTTTTGAGGAATTCGTTACTGCTATTTTGTAGAGCATTCTCTAAATTTTCGTGTTGGACAAAAACAGTAGTGTCATCAGCAAACATAATAAAGGAAACCTTATGAGAGGACATGTAAATATCATTTATATACATAATAAATAGTAGTGGTTCTAGAATGGACCCTTGTGGAACGCCAATATTGCCAGAAATACGTGATGAGCTTTACACCATTATACGACACAAAGTGATAACGATCACTTAAGTAACTCTGGAAAAGAGTTTTGTAATTTTCGTCGATGTAGCTTAAATTATTTTTTGTTTCCATCGGTAGCCTAGATGCCAAAGACTTAGCAACTGTAGAAAAATATATATACAAATTATTAGCAATTGTTTGCGGATCCTCTGTGAGAACATCATTACAAACTAAAGCTTTACTACAATTAGTTTTGTCACTTTTCATTTAGAATAGAATACTGTTGATTACTTTCCACATTTTCGCGCTGTCGTTCTTGTTTAAGTCAATGAGGTTGCTATAGTACATTTTCTTTGCCTGTCTTTTATACCACCGGGGTTCAAATTAAACAGAGGAATGTTTGTGTAAATGTTGTCAATCAGAGTAGGAGTTTCAATAGTAACTCTCGTAGGCCTGTCAATGGTATTTACTAAGGAATGCATTGTCATGGTGTTGATCAATTGTTCCACGTCTTAGTTTATAAGATTTTGACATATATCAAATTATAATCTCCTGCTAAGAAGATTTTTTCAGTATCAATGATACTCAAGCACTCATCAAGCTCATCATTGAAGCAACAACAAGAAATATTTGGTGGTCTGTAGATAACTCCGACTATAACGTTTGTGCAATTGTCATTTATAACTTCAATAAATAAACATTCAGCACTAATTGTAAAACGGTTACTTAAATCAGGTGTTAGAAGAACTCTCAGGTCACGTTTAACATATATGGCTACACTACCGCCTCGCTTTGAATTGATATCGCAATGTATGAATCTATACCCATCAATGTCAAGGAGGTTTGTAGTCGTATTACTACCCTAGCCAGGTCTCAGTTACTGCAATCAAATTAAACTCTTGGTTTTCAAGTGTGATTAAAAGACTTCTTGCTTTTACATGTAATTCTGAATACGATTTTGTCGCAGTAGAGTGTTAACCATGTTCACACTGAAACCCTACGTCATCAGTAGTGTATGTTAACAGCTTCAGTGTTTTAGATTTAACTTTAACATTTGTAAAGCCCATATCCAGTACAGAAAAAAGAAAAAAGAGCATTGTAATAAATAAATCAGTGAACGACATGTGGCTCGATAATTTCATATTTAAACTTGATCAAGTCTTCTGTCTTGTGTGTGAAGGAACGTTAAACCTGTAATATCTCCCAAATGGAAAAACCATTATTCTTAGATGTTTGGACATGTTATTCATGAAATGTATCTCTATTACAAATAAATCAAAACTGATGGTTATGTATGCGTCTCCTACACACAAAAATACACCTCCGCACTCAGCGTCAACTTTTTGCTTGTCCGATATTGCTCTTATTACTATATAAATAACAAAGCCAATAGTTATTAGAACCTTTCTTGACTGTTAACCTCCGATATCATTTTCTCAAGTAAGAATATCGGAATAGAGGGTCTCCGTATCGAAATAGTGTTTGCGTAGAAGCTTTTTTTTTCCGGGTATGCTATTTGTTGTGATAAGTTCCAGAATAGATTAATCACATCTGGATGTCGAACCTAGAACTACTATCAGCATAGTCCAACCTTCATTTTAGTCCAGTCCATAATAACACTTAATCCACCATGGGAAACGAGTCATCATTCATATAATCATTCATATAATTTAAGCAGATGTAAAGCAACATTGAATGATCCACCACTCTCCAACACTAGTATGGACAATCTCAAAGTGAGGCTATTTGAAACGTCAGTTACATTGTATAACAGGGCCGGTTAGCAGCTTTGCCGTGCACTGCAATTGCACAAATAGCAAATGGTTGAATGTAGCCTTATACCCTTGCCGACCTAATTTAACTGAATAGCGTACATCAAACACATAACAGGAGAATATATAGCTATGGGGTTAGACAGGGGAGTAGGAAGGGTGGGAGCAGAGGTGTAGAGGGAGGGAAAGCCGTCTTGTTTCGGACCCGACCTATACTTTAGACTAAAATGGCTACATGGACTAGGCTCTAGCACTGTTGTCCATGTAATAACCAAATCTTAACTTTATATAATATATCTCGCCTTCTGCATGAGTCGAGATTCGCTTTCATCGTCATGTTTAGCTGGTTGTAGTTTATGCTATCTAGAAGTTAGTTAAGAAAAGCAAAACTGTGTCATATATGTAAACTTTAAATCATAATGAATACATTAAAATAAACCTGTTGTCACAACAATGGACCCCCGCGAGCGTGGTGCAATACATTTTGATCTGTTGGATGCATAAGAAATATTATTCATATTTCATAATCTTATAGGAATGAATGTGGTGAGAGGTGGAATATGCTCATTGTTATTTTTCTACTGAAATGCAGCCATGTTTAACATTACTACTATAATCTATGTTTTAAAGATACCAATGCTAGCCTTTGTGGGAGTTATCTTTGTTTCCTTTATATTTAATCCTACATAGACGATAGGGAAGAGTGGGACAATAAAAGTTACATCATTGAGACCTTGCGCATACAATTGCAATGAAATCCTTATTAACTGATTCATTAAAAAATTGCAAATGTTTTTTGCTAACATATGATATCTTTACTATCATCTAATAGTAACACGTTTGAATGAAGCCGTTTTACATTCTCCATGAAGTTATAAAGACCAAAAAATATATACAAACCGAAAGCAAAAACATTTTAAACAAATGTAAGACGTTCAGAAAATATATTGATTATTTCATCATACGTCGAAAAAGAAATCGACTTCTAGAACAAGTTTATCCCACAGAAATACCTCTCATAAAATCTGACAAATCAAAATTTTCTACAGTGCCATATCATGTGAATTTCTACAGCATGTTTGAAGTAACAGACAGGGTGTCATTACGCTTCAAGAATCAATCGATCAATCGATAAAGTAGAGACAATATTCATTTCAAATATGAAAGAAATTACATATTCTGAGCTTTAATAAGAGTGAATCTTTGTGAGTCATAGCAATAAAGAAAACCAAGGAGATATGTTATGGTACTTTACCAGAGGCTTACTGTTATAAGAAAATAAAGTGAGTTTACCTGCTCATCAATAAGATATGTTATGTTAAGTAAAGTGCGAGGAACAAATACATGAAACTCCTTATCATTAGGACTTGGTAATCAAACCTTGAATCCTTCGTTGAACTAAAGCAATATTTTGCGCTGATTTGTCATCTTACCAAGTCATGAAATATTTCATATGCTGATAACCAACACATGTTACTAAGAGTTACAACCACTTTACTGCTCCTAGCATGTGAACCGTTGATCTTTATATCCAGGACATGGAACGTTTCTTATATTTTCCTTTATTTCTTCCTTTAACGGTCGAGCATGATATCGTCATGGCAACAAGTCACAACAGAATGCAGCTTTAAGTTAAGAGAAGGAGAACAAATTCTTTAAATAAGAAGAAGACATAAAAAAAAAACAATTTAACAAATATATTCGCAAACCTTTCACACCAGCTGTAAAGAGCGTAGTGCGAGATATTCAGTGCGTCATTGCGCATATCTGTCATTAACCGCCCATCAAATAGAACATGACCCATGAGGATGACAATTGTTTGCGTTCATAATCCATAATTAACTTTTTTTCTTGTATTTGTGAGTGTTTGAGGCCATTTGGGGTCAATGTTTTGGATTATTGATTACCTCATGATATCAAATTAAAGAACATAGCATTACTGGGAGATAAAAGCCGCAACATTGGTTGCATGACACATTTGGTTTGTATTGAAAGAACATAGAAATAAAAGAACAGAAAATCACTCAGGAGATAGAAAACCACACAATTGGCTGCATGACACATTTGGCCTGTATTGAAAGAACATAGAATGAACATAGAAATGAAAGAACATAAAATCACTCGGGAGATGGAAAACCACACAATTGACTGTATGACACATTTGGTATGTAATAAAAGAACATAGAATGAACATAGCAATGAAAGAACATAAAATCACTCGGGAGATGGAAAACCACACAATTGGTTGCACGACACATTGGCATGTATTGGAAGAACATAGAATGAACATAGAAATGAAAGAACATAAAATCACTTTGGAGATAAACAAACACAAACTTGGCTGCATGACATATTTGGTATGCATGGAATGGGATGTTTTTTAAGAAGGGTTGTAGATAAGTGTACTGTGAATGCATACGTACTACCTGACTATACATGGACTATGATGTTAAAAAAAAATGGGCTTCGATTTGAGTAGGAGGAGGAAAGGGTTAATATGATGACACTACTGTATTTTGTTCCTCACCCCGAACATTTACTCTAAGTGGTTCGGACGACTTGATGAGGCTCACTTAAGAATTTTACCCTCTCTTATATTGAATTAAATGTTTCGTCCACACAAGGGTCTAAGCTATCTTTTAAATTCGTACTTTGACAACCTTAAGTCGGGGCTCAGAAAACGTGCCTGCGTTCGGCATTTGTCCTACCTGTGCTTAGACCATTTCAAAGGATGGGTCTCCGTTAGCCTTCACATCAGGTACAATGCCCTCCCCCACCTCCCCTCCCACTTTGAGAATCAACTTGTCGCCCATGTAATCTACTAAGATAAGGAAGTAAATATCTTTCCTTACATAGAAACGGAAAGCAGTGTCCTTAAATCCAATACGGCCTCTAAAAACCTGTAAAAATAATCCTCATTAGAAATATAGAACTATATGGATGCTGGGACTAAGTGTTACTAAGCATAGGTCATAGTTTGTTACAGGATCACAAAGTTTGTAATCCCAGTGTCACATTTTGTATAAAAAATATGTCAATTAACATTTTTCACGTTATTTTCTAATTCGGACAGTATTGTGTCAACTATGAAGCTAGTAAGTTTGACTGTGTTTCCAGCTTATGAAAAAGTATTACTTGATTAATATTCTTGGTGATACTTAATTGCAGTTTACCTTTTATTGGCGAAGACTGTATTGGAATCGAAAAATTCTCTATTTGAATAATCGCAACTGCAGATTCATTTTAAATTATAGTAATATTTGCGACAGTTTGAAGGATAAAATACTTTAGAATGGATTTACAGGTTGTATGACTCAGGCGTTTCAGCGTTCATTACCTGTTAATGGGAGCTCTGGCACAATCCATTTTCTGTAGCTATATTCGGTGTTGCAGTTTGTCAGTATTTTTTTTGACGGCATCGCCAAATGCAAAATAAGATGACAAGTTAAATAATTTCAACTGCAGTTGGTTTTTCAAATTAAAGTCATATTTTCGACAATTCGAAGGGTAAAACACTTTATAGTGGGTATAAGCGGTTGTATAACTCAAGCGTTTAAGCGTTCTTTCGAATGAGAACGAACTATTGTGTAGTCATTATTCCGGTGCTTATCATTGTAACACGGTCGAAATAGTGAAATGCATCTACATGGTTCTCACATTCAAACAGCGACACAACCATTTGAAGTTATGTTACATTACATACATATGTTGGTAACGACATTTATATTTATTATGCCATTTTGTTGTTAAGGTTTCTTTGCAACTCACCAGATATTTATTTATTTATTTATTTGTTTTGTTTTTTCTTTAGAGGCCAAGTGCAAGCAGATACATCCCTAGGAGAGCATGTTCATCAACGAGCGTTTTCAATCGGTACGAATATCTCCTAGACGAACATGGTGTCAAAGTGCACATTGATCCTCCGAAATACTTTTGGGTGACAGAGTGTGATCCTGAACCAGGTGCAGAATGTCTAGGACTCGGCCCTGCTTATAACTCACCTATTAGCTCTTTATGCGAGCAAAAGTACAGCTGGATTAACGTCCATGGCGTCAAAAACGGAGTGACCGGTGATTACTGGGTCTACATTCAGTCTTGTTGTTCATGTGCCGTCATCTTACCCCATCTATAGGTCGAATCAAAGCAGTGCAATGTTGCCCAACTGTACCGAATGTCACACAAGCACACATACCAATACGCTAACGCATATTGTTAACTGGTTTCTTCAGTTTCCATGCAAAGAGAGCATAGTATGTACATTACCCTTAACATCCTCTCCACACATGATGTAATCACATCGAAAGCAAGTATTTTGAAATTGTTAGATGCAGAAGTTCATGATATAATGCCAGAGCATAGCCATAACTTGTGTTTAGCTCTCATCCTAGCATTTACCAACAAGAAATTGCATCAGTTTTCAAGATTTAACAGAATAAATGCTTCAGAGCAAATGTTTCGTCATGTATGATATTCACAAAGGAAATGCAATGACTTCAATGTACACAATTATGTGTAGTATTAGCATTCGTGCTTTCGTACTGCAACAGTAATACAGCCAATACATTAAGGACAGAAATTCCTCAATGTTTCATGTTGCATGTCTTGTTACAAAAGGTGCAAACTCAATTGATTTGGTTATATTGGCATCCAGCAACGAGTAAGGTACTAGGTTGCCCTTTCAAGCCGTTTTGTTATCGTCTGTGTACGCAATATTTTCTTATTATTGTTTGAAGCAATATTTAATTCTTGATTCAATTTGTGCGAATATGGCGATCATGTTGTTGAGAAGAGATCTTAAACTTTCACAATAAATACCTTCTCAAGAAATGATCGATCAAAGAGCAGTTTTAGACAGCCCAGTCAATTGTGGAAAACCTCCTTCCACCTCTTTGAATCAAGAACAAATGTTTGTGATACATGTTTGATATTTACAGTCGGAAATAACATTGGAAACCAAATACAAAATGAATGTTAACTTTAACTGAAAAGCGCTTTTGTGCAGGAACTCAAAACCAGTTCCGTTCAACATATGGGACATTTGTAGTGGTTGAGTAATGAATTATGATTTAGTTACGACCGAGCTATGGTGACATCATCTTATTATTCTGAGTGAATTTATTTGCAGTATTTCTACGATTAATAGTATTACTGGTATGTTTATTAGTGTTGCAATTATGGATGTTAGTATTATTGCTAACCATAAAAGCTTTACAGACGAACTGCTATGTTATTTTACAACATTTATAATTGTTGCTTGTACAGTACGTACAAGTCTAAATAGTTTGCATTTGGATTTTGCTAAATTTATGCCATGTACGTTATAATTGTATCCTACCCAAATAAAAGATGATAAATATCATTAACTACTGAAATCTCCTTCAGCGTTTTGAAATAATACTTTGCTGAAGACCGCCCGATTTTTTTAAGAACTAAATATAAAATAAAGTTAAAACTCCATTAAAAATGTCGAGTTATTATTCACTGAGTCTATTTCTAAGTTTTTGGTTGATTATGATTATGCAAGCCACTCTGCGTATAGTTTCCTTTATAATTGTACGTCAAAAAGAAATTCACAAATCAGTACCATACATAAAGTTATGAAGAAAAATCTTTGATCGCTTAAGTCAAGTAAGAATAGCAAGAAGCGTGAACTTGCATAGTGGAAGAAACATTTGAGAGCTTAGACACCCAATTTGAGTGTTACTGTATATAGCACTTCTAGGTTACCCACATTGCAACTAACCGATGTAACTATAGCAACGCACAAGTCAAATATTAAAATGGCACCTGATAAAGCAGTTTGCAATGCAGACAAAGGGAAAGAGAACTTTTAAGAAGTTTCTTATTCAGTCATGCTTACATTGAATTGTCTATTTTTTAATACAAGAACTGTTTTAATCTTGTACGAAACTGTTCTGGAAAGACCTAAAGGTTGTTATAATATGTCAAAGAAATTCTTAAGAAGTCAAATAAATATCATTGAATGTCATAGTTTCGCTTGTTTATACACCGGAATACGATGGATTTAGAATGCGTCACGTTCACTTGAAATTTCTCTTCTATCAAATTGTCTGAAAGCATTTACGAAATAAAACAAAGACGTGCACAATTCTATAAATAGTCATTAGCTCGTGGGACGTGTTAGCTAATAAAAAGCGAACTCTCGTGTTGATGAACTACGCTAGTTCATTAATTCAAAACCTTTGGAAAACAATCAAATTAGTTGTGCCCTGCAGCCACTGTTCGTTGTATCAGCTATACCACAGAGTAACATTGGTGAGGTCATTAATACTGAAACATTGTAGTATAAAAGATTTTTGTAACTCCTTCAATGTATTCCAAATTTATTTGGGATTTTCAAACAAACAGCACTAGGTTTTGACATGAGTATAAACTGAGTATGTATCATGTTTGTCACAGTATTTACTAAAGCAATAGATTGATTAGTGGTTCTTCTCCTTTTTCTTTAGCGCGGTAGCCATTTGTATCAAATGTTATTCGTTATATGAAAATGCCAATTCATTCACAGTGACGAAGAGCTCAATTAGAATTTCCGCTTAAATAATAAATTCTTGTGCATAAAGACCATAAGTCCTTTAATCCTTCTACCAGAAACTCATGGCATGGGATAATATTGACATTTAAATATCAAGATCCCTATGATATTAACTCATTGATGTATGGCTATTTGCTAGGCTTGGTTTTAATTGATCCACAGGGAGTTAAATCGAATAAGATAAATGCCATCAGTTACACAAGACAGTGAAACGTCTTTTATTAATACCTACCTCCTGATCCGTGTCCGTCTGAAGATTACATACTGTGACGCATTTATCAAGAAAGGGTAGTTATGCCATATGTATGCACGAAAATTGTTACGTTGACGTTCGTAACTGATTTGAACTGTAACGAATTATTAACTAGACCAGCAGCCGGGATGCGGATTGGGGTGGGGATTGGAGTGGGGGCGTGTTACATGGCTGGGGAAGTTAATAGTGTCTAATGTACCACGGTGTCTTTCATGGATCCCAATTAAAGAAACTGGGCGTGTCGGGTAATGCATGTTCTAGGATGGTTTCCCTCTAAAGTGAACTAGATCATCCCAAAAGACCACCTCTTGAAAATTCCCTGTTCTCATAGACTACCTTCTGAAAGTCTCATCAGGGGTGCCCATCCTCCCCAACCCCCCTCGCCATGAATTCCCGTGCGTTCTGTACAACAAATTTCAATATTCGAGTGCTATTTACAACCATAAGGCATCTTGTCTTGTTATTTTGCTACAGAACTAAGAAGTTTCACTACAAAGGGAAATGGAAATGATCATTTTTAACGTTTATATCTTTCAAGGTATTTTCTTTTGGTATTTGAGGAAGTTGATCATCATGCAGGTCTCTTGGTAAAGAAATCTGTAAGCTTTTGTAAGAAAGCAAAAACATATTCATATTCCTGAAGTATAAATATATTCACTCCTAATTTAGAGTGGGTGGACTATGTTCTTACATTTCATTGTCAGTGGCTGCATAAAATTGAAAAGTACTCCTTCAAGAGAAGCTATAATTATTTGGAGAGAACGACATCAAAGCTTTATGTAACAGACTGAAAAAACATATTGGTCACGTATACACGTATCACGAAAGTTTACCGTATGGCATAGGTCCTAGACAATCTGACCTATATCTATACATCAATGTATTAGTCTAAGCTTTCTATCGTGTGGTCAGACTCATTAATGTGAATTAGCTTTGATCTGCATTCTCAATGATTTGGGGGAGGTTACCAGGATTATAATGCCCATATAGATTGGGTGATGTTCGCTAAATGCGTATACATTACAAAAACCAGAAAGATGTTCTTACAATCTGCTGGTTTGGAAGACTTTGCAACCCCCCCCCCTACCTCCCACCCTACACCATAAACAGAAAGAAGAAAAACGTTTATGGGCTTCCGGCAGGGGTACTGGTAATGGAATTGTCTGACAATGGTCATTTGTGACAACTGGTGGTATGAGGAACAATTTGTAGTATGCTTGACTGGAATGAGTTGATTTACCTCAAGTGATGAGGGGTGGGATTATGGAAGTACATCCTCACAGAAAACGTGTGGTATCGGTCATTCATGATGCATATAGGTATGTGGAACATTTTGGGTTACTCGAAGAGGTTATCTAGCTTAACTTTAGGGCTCGAAATGTATGTCTGCCAGACGCCTTCTACCTCTGAAAATGTCTGGAATCACTGTTAGAAATACTGTGAGACAATTAGTTACCGTTTAGGATGATTGAGCTCATTCTAGAATCAAAATTTCCTATTGATCGATCTAATGAAGAGACTCAAGAGGTTTCAGACAGCATAAATTTACTGGATGCACTTGTCAATGCAATTTAGTGACGACCCCATCGAATTATGTATTCAAAGGTTGAGATAAAGTTGTGTAAACTCTGTGCACAATATAGCAGAAACCGTTCAAGTTGGTATGGAACCATCAGCCGACTAACGTGCAATCTTGCGTCCTTTTTAATTTACTGATTGAAAATCACCTAAAATATTTAAGAACAAATTAACGAGGAAAAAAACTAGTGCAAATAATGGTGCCAAAATATTCTCTTTGGTTCTGCAATGCTATAATTAATAGTCTGCTTAAACAAACCAAAATGCTAACCTGCAGGCTTGATCAGGCATGTCACCCCTGACACTATATCATTGTTTCCAAGTCTCTGGAATGGACTACATATACTAGACTTACACCTGCGATGGTTCTCGTCATTGTTGACGACGAGATCTTTTTAACCACACTTTCACAACTAGCTCATAGATTGAGATATGTTACAGCACTATACACAATCATTGGAGATTAAAATCATAGGACCCATAGCCGTATCTATAAGACACTGTTAGGAACGATAAGACGCTGAAGTTCCCCATTGCCGCGTTCAGTATATGGCTGCCCTGTTAGTACCTCAATTGTCGTGTAGTTTCATTATCTTTCACTTAAATCATATGTTTCTTTGAACAAACGAAAGAATTTTGTCATTTTAAAAAGAAAGATGCCTGCAGGTCATACAAACTCAAAAGCATTTTGCATTCTCTTCAATACGGGAAATTCCTTACAGCTAAAAAAGTTAACAACCTATGAAGGAATTCATTACATCTACCTTCGAAGCAGCTGATACTAATACTTAGTACACGGTAACAACTGGTGCGACCTGTAACACTTTTATACCGTTTTACGAACACAAAGTAGTAATCACTGATGCACGGTTGTGGGACATGAACAGTAGTAACATGTGTTACAGCCTGGTGGCACCAGTATAGTTACTGTACTTGCTATGTGTTTGAAGT
The DNA here is from genome assembly GCA_010014835.2 of Apostichopus leukothele. Lineage (NCBI taxonomy): Eukaryota > Metazoa > Echinodermata > Holothuroidea > Aspidochirotida > Stichopodidae > Apostichopus > Apostichopus leukothele. The sequence goes on along the minus strand of JAAAKB020000017.1, from coordinate 349,615 downwards.
AAAGGAGGTATACGGTTCCGCTTGATTCCAGTTTACACCTCTCTTTATATTACGCCAATTCGTCATGCCGAGAACGAAGAAAGGCCATGGTCGGGTATATCCATAATTATGCCTACTTATAGCATAAAACGACTAGATACGACTTCATCTTAGAATCGCGTATTAAAGAACTCACATTAAATGGTTGGTACAGCAACTACTGTTCATGTCCCACAACCGTGCATCAGTAATTACTACTTTGTGTTCTTAACATGTGTAACATGTGTTATAGGACATGAACAGTAGTTACTGTACGAGCCATGACTATCGGATGTTCGAAGATATAGACGTTCTAGGACGAAACTAAGAAAACTCTAGGAACACATAGTCCCAGATGTTGAGTAGACTTATATAAATATTTCACATATAGGTTTCGGAGACGAGCAAAAACGTTTCGAGCATACAAATGTCCACTTTTGTTTGTTTGAATATATGGGGCGATACAGCTGACCCTGATGTATACTCCGTATTATTCAACACGAAATATTGCATAATAAACATAAGTTTTCCATATTGAACGAAATCGGTTAACATTGATTGATATAAATGATATGCTAAATGCAACGAGAGACCTGCGGCGGTATTTCTCCAACAGTGATATGAATAAGTTTGACAACTATTATATCGCGTAGGCTCATAAATTACAGTAACGCCCAGCTTCATAACAGACCATAAAATACATTAAGATATAATAACATATGCCTAATATTAACATAAATATAATCATATTGTTAACACAGAGCCAAGTGACACCGTTTCCCAGTTTCCCCGTAGATAGTAAACATTCCCCAGGCGTACAGTACCTCTTGAAGGATTTTTTTCGAAGTAACTAAGGAACATCTTTAAAAAAACAACCCACCCGTTATGGCAAATGCTATTTCTGATGCAATTACATGAAGATATTTATGTAAATGTGTACATTTGTCTGACGTTACTGTGTTTAAAATGACAATGACACTCCATTCGTGGAAACATTAAGAACATTAACCAAAAAAGGGAAAGCTCTTTGTGGCCTGATGCACAAATGAATTGATACATTAGATACCCAAGACTTCCATGGCCCCTATAAGTGTAACCGAAACCTATAATGCATCTCTCTGTCATCTTAAAGCATCTCTTAGAGATTGAGTAGGTTTTTCTTCTTCATTTTCCTTCAAAAATCCAACCTGCTACACATTGTATTATTACATTGCAATGGATCAACTTAAGATACCGTCCCGACAGATTTTCCCCAAACTAAAATACTTCGACGTATAATACCGAGCCGCTTGAAAATTGGAAAAGTATTTTACTTTTAGTTTCACTTCTTTGTTTTGTTACAGAACCTGCTAAACAAAGTGCAGAAGAAGACAATGAAGGTATTATTTCTTATGTTGTTTCTGTAACAGAGTGGTCAGGATTCTATACCCCTGTAAAGTAGGAGAGAGATATAACGTCGAGATTCGTCTTTAGGCGTATATATACAGCAACAAATTTATTATTCTAACTCATTCTTATCTCGGTCTCCATTTCGCATATAATCAGAGTGGAAAGAAATCATAGAAAAACAATGGTAAAACTTCTTAAATAAATTACACTTTGCCCTAAATCCGTTAGTAAAATGAGCCCAAAGCAATACAAACTAATAACACAACTGTTCAGACGGTCCCTGAATGAGGAAATCCTAAGTAGACAATAATAAGGGGGTGCCCCTAGTTAATACCGACTGCGCAGGCGCACAACAATGTATAGCAACTGGCGCTCAACCGTACGTTCATCCACAACCTTTTGGATTGACTTTTATAACGGTTGCAATAATTCTGGTTTAACACGTAATTTTGCATCCAGGTAAAACACACATCATATATTTACCTCGAAGCACCCTAGCACTGGATTATCATACGAATAACTAATGAAAAGGCTGAATTAATAATGAAATATAACAAACAATACGTTTAGTGGCTACAGTGCAGGCGATCGTCGCCTCCTGGTCTATACTAACATGCACACTTATAACATTAGGTCTGCTATAGTAATAGCGACGATTTACTTCTATCCTGATATTTACTACAGTTCAGAGTCACTGACTCTGATTTACCATTAGTTAGGATAGTAACATGTTTTAGATTTAATGATTAGTTTGTTTGTTAAATCACTATAAATATCCATCGACTTACCTGTAAAGTAGGAGAGAGCGATAACGTAGAGATTCGTCTTTAGGCGTTATACAGCAACAAATTTATTATTGTCCTGATGGGACAGACTTTAATATATGTCAGATTAAAAACAACAAATTTATATATTTCTGTCACCTTTCTGGAATTGAACTATCTTGGCGAAAATTGCCAATTTTAATGTCAAGCCGTTTGGCTTGAATTACAAAAACGCACATTTGATGTCTGTGAGCCCTCTACACGCGAGTAGGCTAGCTTCAACAATCGCAAGGCCAACCCCCTCTATTTTTACATCCTGGATCCGGCGCCCCTGTAGCTCGTACAATAGTTCCAGTTTCATTAAGTAATTAACTTTATGATATGTACAAACGTATCGATATGTGTGCTATTCTTAAAGGGCATAAACCAACCATCATTTTTAGCTTACATGAGAAAGATCTTTATGTTAAATGGTTCCCCAAAACAGCTTAAACATGTTCCTCCGTTTTGACTCAGTGATATCCTTGCTTAAAAGTCGTGTCTGGGAGCTGTCATTTTGTAAATCTTTGATGCCATAGCGCCTTTTGAATCTGAAACCTTTTTACTTTCTCTTCGTTTTTCCTTTCATATTTTCAATGAAAAGTGTTGACTCTGACACCTGCTATCATTAGTTCATGTTAACAGTTTCCATATTTTAGATGGCAGTATTTGAAAAACTCACCTTCCATTACAGAAAATAAAACGGTGTAATAAACTAAGAAAAACATAAGAAAATGGAATCACGGATGACTCGATGATTTCATATTTGGACTCCATCAATTCTTCAGCCTTGTGTGTCTTTGTGTGAAGAATCATTAAATCTGTGATATCTCCCAAATGGAATACAATTTTTCATAACTGTTTGGGGATTATGTTGATGGAATTTATTCCTATATATATATTATTTTATCTCCATTTTATTTCAATCTTTTAACAGACATTCCATCATTTGAACACTGTAAACACAAGGAAAGTAAAAATATGCTGCTCTGCGTCACTTGTTGCATGTATGTTTGTTACGAGTGTACGTATTACGATCACAACGATCACCAAGTATTTTCCGAGGATGACTTTGGTGACGAGATAAAAATATATCGACGGCTTATTGAAGATGAGCTCAACGAAGTGAATAGAATGATTGATTTGTTTGAACAAAATGTATATGTGAGAGGAGAAAGTATGGTTACTGAAGAGATCCGAAACGAGATTACAACCATTACTAAAAAGTTTCGAGAAAGCATGGATCATCAACTTGACACTGCTGAGAAAGAGCTATCAAAACTGAAAAAAGCGCGGGAAAATGCCCTGAAAGAAACTGACAGTGAACTACGTCATCTTTCATCATTTAGTAAGAAAGTTTCAGCCAAAATCGAGGGAAAAACCAACAAAGCTGACTTAATTTTTTTACAAAAGATAAATTGTTTCAAAGATCAAATTTCAGATGGGATTAAGAAGGCAAAAAGTATGAATGAAACCATGCAAGACGTAGAAATCAATGTGCACTTCCGTCCTAAGTCCCTCTCTGCAAGATATGTTTCCATAACAGTTGGACCGGTGGTAGGATCGGTTCGAGTAAATAAAGATCAGGTTGTGATTGTAACTGATCAACGTCATCAAGATAAGCCCGCCATTCGCTTATCATGTGTTTCATGTGATAACACATCTCATGTTAATTGGTCACATGTCATTGAATCTGAATATTTCCTGGGGTTTGGTAAGAAGTTACCCAGAGTTGCAGTATGCAATAACTTACTAGTGCTGCCATCGAAAATTTTCATTTTAGTCGGATGTGGTACCAAAATATTTCAAGTTGAAGTTAGGGAACCAAAAGATACATGTTATTATTGTTCGTGCACAGCTAAGGATATCGATTTGACAGATGGGTCTGAAATAACATATATCAATGTGATTTTAAGTCCTCAATTGCCGGCAGGTGTCCTTGTTACCGACTCGGTTTCCAACTCAATTACCAGGCTTGACAGAGATCTGATGCCTGTGGAAACCCTGGAGTTAGAGGAAAAACCTCACGTTGCATCAGGGTTTTTCGATCAAAAGTTTACATACGCTTTCTCTGATGGCAAAGTGGTAAAACTTATCAATGGTAGCTCACCTAAACAGGCAGTACGTACTCTAGAAAGTCCCGCAGGAAAAGAAACCTTCTACCCTGTGAGTATGTTTCACGATGCTGCAGCTTTCAGTATCTTGTGGAAGGGTGAAGGTACAGCCGGGGAACATAGGAAACCGTACAAGGTAATGGTCTATCGTTCAAAAGGCGATTTAGTCAGAATCAGCTGTGAACAGGATCAAGGCACATGTTCTATGAGGGGCGAGGCAGTTGGGATCAGTTTTGTGAAGAACCATGGTTTGATTTGCCTTTCTGATGGAAAAGTTATTCCTTATGATACCTTGTAACATTAAAACAATGTCAATGTGAATTAACACAAGACGCCGATGAAAGCCTGATATAACTGTCGAATGTCGTCAATCCAGGTGGCAGATGGGGGGGGGGGGGGGAAATGGTTCCTTGGACGATTAAAACGGGTTGCAGGGTATAATATTGCCCTCCAAAAATGCTAGTAGATGAAAAACAGAAGATAAACGAAATTTGAATGTTTTAAATTATCGAAGTTAAAACACATTACATTGATAATAAAAATACCTATTTGGAATAATGAAAAAATCCGAATATTTTTATTGAAAAATTCGTGCATGATAAGACGTACACGTCGGTCAAGTTACATTATTGTTAACAAATAATAACGTGATCGTATTAATGAAATTAACTGGAATAAATATAGAACTTATTTGCTTCCTTGTTCATGTTGGGGTTGAGAAAAGATGCAGCCGGCAGACCTTGCGTTCAATTTGTGTATGCCTTTGATTTCATGGCTAAGAGCTTGTATAGGTAGGTTTGGCCCTTCACTCCTGTTTTGACGAATTGATGAAATACTTGTTAAACCACAAATATCAGGGAAAGTTTTTAATCCCTTTCAATCCATACAATTGCATTTCTCATAACCAATCAATTACAAACATTAACTTTTGTTCTCGACCTCTTTTCATTTATTAACAAATTTGCTATTTACACTTCTACCTATGTACTAAGTATTTTTTATATGTATAACTGGTAATACCATTACCATACCATTACCATAACTGGTAATACCATTGTTTATTTTATTGTAACAAGGATTGAATAGAACTGGAAAGGAACCCGGTGAAGGTGCTACAGCTATTAAAGCAATAATATCCGAGCATTGATCAGGAATTAAAGTTAAAGTGCCAGTAATCATCAAGAATGATACACTTTCATGTACATTAACATTTTACATTAACATTTTGGCAGATCATAACTTAATGTTTACATTCATAGAATCTCTTTAATGGCTTTGCATTATGTAAATACGGGTCTGGCACCATAAAAATGGTAAACGTCTAAGGACGTTTTTCATTTGGACGTTTGGTGTCGTTCATATCACTTCAAGTTTAGGTCAAAGAAATGACATATATGAAATAGACGATTCATATCACCTACTACAGTTGAAAAGTATTTCTGTTTTCATTGTGTACAAGTTGTGAGCGATTATCGGTAGGTCGTGATGTGCCACTGCCAATCTGTTAACTAGTGGTGAAAGCATCTTGGATACGTATACCATTCATGAGTGCTAGCAATATGACATACACAATCATTGTAGTGCCGGTTTGCAGCAGTGTGTGTGCTCATTTCGGCATCTATAATGTTGTATACCCATTTTGCGAAATACCCAAGATGGCCAACCGCAGGGCTGTAGTGCTTGAGAGCCTGGACAATATCATAAGGCTGAAAGAGTATGTTTTTATATTGCATTTTAATTTTCCGAGTTTTCGAGGACCTCTGAATACTTGGGAAAGACACGGGAGGCAAGAACTACATCAATAAGCAGTAGCAGGTTCTCAGTTAATGCTCTGCGAGAAATATCGCCAGTTGGATAGAGCAAAGGGAAAAGGAAAATGAAAATGTAGCTTGATTGAGCAAAGTGCGTTGTATGCCTGTGTGGTGCTCCTGCCCAAGACCTTAAGAGCCCGCATAGCCAATAAGTGAGAGAGAAGACTGCGTCCTCCCACTCGTTTGTATCATCATATGAGTTCCACTACGGTCAACTACGGTGCTATTATAATGATTAACGTCAGTCAATTATGGCAACTGCGTACGAAAGATGCCCTCCAATAAAACCCATCCAAATGTATAGAACGTGCAAATTGCATTGTGTCTGTACACAGTGTATAGGTGCAGAGTACTGTTCGATACAGTATACACAGTAGGTAATAACGAACCAGTATTACATACCAAATACAAATTGGACCAGTGGCTGTTTAAGGCCTAGCGTGGGTTATATACTGCATTGTACAGGTACAGAGTACTGTGTGATACAGTACACACAGTAGGTAATATTGAACCATCATTACATACTACAAACAAAATTGGACCAGTAGCTGTTAAAAGGCCTAGTCTTGGCTATATTCTGGTGAGCCTCTAACCTGGAGTGATGGCAAAATCTCAATTAACTAATGTATACAGGACAGAATATGGAAAATGTTGTAGGTGGCTACCTTTATTTTCACAAATTTCTTATCCCAGAGAGAGAAATCGTTTTGCTGCTCAGGAATAATTCATTGGTCTAACTTTCAAAAGATGCAACATCCATTACTCATTAGGCTAATCCTGTAATGCGTCATTATGTTTGAGAAGTAAAGCTGCTGCCAGAAGTTAAATGAGATTGATTTCATACGCTATTGCCCTTCAATTGAAGTCTTTAGTAGTATATTTACTACGATTAGAATCTACACGGTAGACTTGGGCAGTTTCTGTTACTCTCGGCACCCCATACTTTCCGCTGATCACTTTCCGCACACAAATATCTGGTGCGGAAATCACTTTTATTTTCACTTGTAAACATGTACATTGTATGTTCTTCTTCAATTTAGGAAACCAAATCCAAGATGATGAAAATAATCTGGGAAAGTATTAGAGAAAGTCCCTTCCCAACTTTAAATGTCCCTAACTTTTTCAGTGCCACCTTATTTTATTACGCCTAACATATCATTAGGCCTAGTCTACATCAGGTTTACCACTGCCATAATAAAGATTCAAATCATGCAACTCACATAAAGGTTATACAATTTATAGGCTACCTAACGTTAGGCTATTTTGCTAGGTGTACACGATGCACCACAAACCAGTCTAGCTAGGTTAGGCCTTACTGAGGCTGAGCTTATTACTTTTAATTTTACAGAGTTAGAACTTACTGTACATAGCCTAGTCAGCAACAGGTACCAGTAACATGCTGAGTAGGCATATGACTAAGAATTAGTTACCGGGTGCCTAGCATACTTTGTGATATTGGTCCATTTATATTCATTCATAACCCAATGTTCTCAATTGAGGTGACTAACAAAGAAATACCACGAAATTTCTGTAGGGCGATTCTGGTCAGAGCAATTGTCTCAGTGCCGACCAAAACATATTTGGTGACGAACTGGTTGCCATGTAGCTTAGCCTATGTCACATTGCAATGTAAGGTTAACGTTATGTCTTACTGCGTAACGATACGGCTAGGATACTTTCGTGAATCTCGCACGGTATTGCGAACAACTTGTGCCTAAATTCCAGACCCCGAAAGGTCAAGATATGGTTATTTAAGCAAACTGCTTTCGTCCCGCAGAGCCACTTCTGTTCTTAACCTATGCCTAACATTCAAGCGAAATACTTCATGAATTTATAAGAAATATTAGTGAGAGTTTACATCAAGTACTAGTAT
>JAAAKB020000017.1:286346-297114 GCA_010014835.2 Apostichopus leukothele | reverse complement strand
CCCCCCCCCCTTCCGCCCCCCGCACCCCCCGCAAAAAAAGCGGGAAAGAATAAACACCATGAACAGAGATATGACATACATATGCTCTTAAAACAACATGCACAGGACATTTGAGTGAAATTCAAATTTCCAGAAACAAATATAAAAAGAAATGGATTTATAATGAGAAACTAAAACTAACATAAGATCAAATAAAACCAAATAAGAAATATATGATAAAAACAAAATTAAAATAATTTATAGTGATTATATGTTGGCTCAGAGTATAAACGTTTTCGCATTTATGGCAATTACTATCCTAAAGAAGACAAAATGACAGTCTGTGAAGAAAACACATCACCATCATCATCCTCATCATCCTCATCATCGTCATCATCATCATAATCATCATACTTTACATCCTCTTGCAAGATAATGACTTCCTTTGAAAAAACAACATTTTCCCACCAAGTTTTTTCTGTCGAAAAACATGAGGCAAAATATGTTTCTTATCTCCTTAATGAAAGACAGTCGACTGACAGGAAGGAAAGGGAGGCAAAGCAAAGAGAGAAAAAAAAGTGACACAGATGAAGTGATACATGTTGTGCCAAGCTAGGAAAATAAGAGTCCCTGCTATGCAATTAGGACCCTCTTTTGGGCGGCGGGGATCCTATTTCTTTCACGTTTTTTAGAGGGTCTAAACGGTATCAGCAGCTGTTAGTCGAAACAAGAGAAAGTGCCTTAACCACTTATCGGTCGGTCTTGATTGGGAGGTAAAGGTTGTTTTCACAACAATTAAGGTCACCTTGATGCGTTTTGGCGTATGCCAACCATATGTGGTTACAAAATGAGAGGAGGAGAGGGGTGGAGCAGGGAGAAGAAGAAAAAAAGTATGAAAAATGAAAATGAAAATAGATTTGTCGGTGTATTTGATATGACAAATCAGTGACAGATAGACATCCACGTATAAAAAAAGGATCCGGTTAATATTTCATATCTTTGACAATTTTGGGTAATACAGACTTGTCCGTATGTTATTTTAATTTGTACAACTGTAATGGATTAAAATTTCCAATCAGATTTATTAAAAGTATACTTCGTATTTTGGACAATTTTTCGTAATAGAGTTGGCATCCGTATACTATTGTAAATGTTACGGAAGTTTGAAAAGATTATACAATCTAATCGCTTACTTCTTAATCCCGATTTATTTAAATAAATATATTTTATAGGCTTTGATAATTTATATTTTGGACAATTTTGGTAATACGCATACCATCTATAAACCCTTGTAATTTTGCAAAACTGAAATATAATTTCAATCTAATGGAGGCATTTGTTAATCTCAATTCTATAGTTGAGAATAATTAGAAACTGGATTGAATTATAGATAACATCTCTTCCAAATATGAAATCAAAGTACAGAACTTAATTTTTCAAATTAGTAAGAAAAGAAACCATTTGTTCGCATTCGAATTGCACATATGTTGGGCTTACCTGCAACTAAATGCATACGCGTTAATTAATGTAATCAAAGTGCTTTGGGAATCAAATGTTTAGAGTGATAGACTATGTTGTTGTTTATTACACACTAATTAGCGACCTTTTGATTAAGAACTTCGAAAACAACGATTCATAAAAAACGAAATGTGGAGTGTCTTATTTTTGAATATTTTTTTTTTAGAAAATACTAACTTATGTTGAGAAAAAATAAATTTCGAATGAAATTGATTCGTTAAGTACTCGCTAATTAGTAACGAATAAGAACTTTGAAAAAGTCAATGGGTTGAATTTGCATGTACCTAAGTGCGTACAGTCTGGCTTTTAGAAATATTGGCGAGTTTCTGCATGTTTAGTGAGTACAGTGAGAGTTCCTTCTTGTCGTTAACGTGGCCGCTCCGCAACTTCGAAGACCAATGGTTTCTATACAGCGAGCGTATCAAGGTACTTGGATTACCACGAATTATGTCCCCTAAAGCCGTAATATTTCAAATATTGTGTTAAACAAAATATTTCATATGGGCTTAACATCATGCTATATCGAAATACGAATGTTTTATCTCCCTTAAAGACGTTATTTCAAATGTTGTGCTTGAAACGAAATATTTCATATGGCCTAAACACCGTGTTACGTGACTACACATTTCTTGGTCATGTTTATTATTATCAAAGTGCATACAGACGAGGCCATTCCACATCTCCCCCCCCCCTTTTCCCCTCCACAGACACACCCATACCCCAACCAAGATCCATACTAGTCAAATTCTTTCGTATGAATCTTAAAGGAAATATTCAAACAAATGTTTTCTATTTGTCTTTCAGATCTAAAGATGCAGCTGGTATATAATAGTGCAGTGTGTTACCTTGCCTTATTGGCATTTATTGTGTCCTCCGCCGATGGTTCTGGCCAAAGGTACTGTGGTGAAGCTCTTCTCGAAGCAATGGCATACGTCTGTGGTGATCGAGGGTACTTTGGGGTTACGTCAGGAATACGTGGTAGATCTGGTGAGTACATCTAACCCGGCGTATTGTAAAGCACAGGCGGGCAACGTTCAGCCCGCAAGAAGGTTGTAACAATCCTATTAACGCAGCCCGTGGCACCAAAGGTCTCATTCAAATCTTCCATAAAGATAACTACGTTCCAAAGAAGCAAAAAAAAAAAACTCTCTGCTTTCAATTTCTAAAGTTTTTACTTTTTCCTGCCATATCAATTTTCGTGTCCAGCCCTTAACGTAATAGTTAGATGAAGTGATGTTTTCATTTGGTCCGTGGAACCATAGATCTTTTCAAATCTTCCACAAAGTTCATTTCGTTCAACCCCCTCATCCCTCACCATTTAACTCTCTGCTTTTCATTGCTATTTTGTTTTACTGTGTCCCGCCATATCAATTTAGGTGTCCAGCCCTTAACATAATAGTTAGATGAATTGATGTTTTCATTTGGTCCGTGGAACCAAGGAGCTTTTCAAATGTTCCACAAAGTTCGTTACATTCAACTCATTACTTTTCATTATTAAAGTTTTTTTTAATGTGTCTCGCCATGCATATCAGTTTTCGTGTCCATTCCTTAACGTTATAGTTAGATGAAGCGTTGTTTTCATTTGGTCTTAACAAGCTCTTTTATTAAAACGAGACTGGTATTCTGTATCCTGTCACTTGGTCAAGAGTGGGTAGTATTACATTTATGCTTTCGTTGTTAATTAAGAGGCGAGAACACACGTTTTTATTAACAAGATATTATGCTTTGTTAACAAAATGGTTACAACACTTCATCAAGAGTGAACTAATGAATGTGTCTTAAATGAACAATGCAAACAAGTTACATTGTTTTAAAGTGAATAACCTGTAAAACACCCTACCAAGCTACCTGAACATTGCTTAATTTAAGTATGTGTAGATTTTGGTTCTGTTTTGTTTTACCATTTGCTCGAACCAATGTTTCTCTCTTCGTCCCTCGTAGCAAACTACTAGAGAACTCCTGTTCTGCAACAATATTTGTACATTTTGTATCAAGCAATACGACATGGACTGTTTAATATATTTGGTATTCTTTGATTCTTTTCCTCATAATAGTGTCAAGATCTCCATTTTTGACAGAAGAAAGAGCCAACTCTTTTCTCACGAATGAGAGGACGAGAAAGACACGAAGAAGCGGTCGGATAGTGACCGAGTGTTGTGACAATCCGTGCAGTCAGAGAAACCTGGAATCGTACTGTAACGTCGCTACGACGCAAACGACAGAGATTCCGACAGAACTCACCACCGAAGGGACTACCACAGAACCCGCGGCATCCCCTAGGAGAAATTCACGAAACATCGAGGCTGATGGTACTGCTGCTGCTGGAGGTGGAAGTGGTCAAGGAAACGGCAGGGGTAGAGGTAAAGGGAAGCATGGCAAGGGAAATAGACGTGAACGAGATCAAACTGTGGATGTTACATCTGCCGAAACGGAAGGAAACACGGAACCACCAAGACCAAACCAACAGGAGAGTAATGAGGACAACCCGGGGACTCCCGATCAGAGCGAAGAACGACCAAGAGACCGATGCAGAGGTTCAAAGAAAAAGGGAAAATGTCGTACTCAAGATCGTATAGAAGAAGAACCTACCCAAGATCGTATAGAAGAAGAACCTACCACGTCACGTGAAGTTTCGAGTACAGATGGGCCATCCAGGGAGAGAGGCAGTGGCAGTGGTGGTGGTGGTGGCAGAAATCGAGGCAATGGTAAAGGCAAAGGGAAGGGAAGCCAGAGGAGAGAACAAAGTGAAGAGCTTCCAGTAGAGACGACAACTGGCTGTGCGTCTCAAGATGGTCAGAATTGTGAGGAATCTAACGCAAATGCAGGAGGTGCTTCAAGACGACCGGGTAAAACCGGTAAAGGGAAAGGAAATGGGAGACGGGATGATGCAGACATTTCTTCATCGGAACGAAATACCGGTGATATCGAGGAGGAGGGGGGAACAGTACCCACTTCAGGAAACCGACCGTCGTCGCGGGAATCATCCCAAAGTAACGGCAAAGGTGGTGGAAAAAAGAAACTCAGCAAAGCCGAGAAGAAACGACAAAGGAAATTATTACGAAAACAAGAAAAGGCGGATCGAAAAGCAGAACGGAAGACTGGTAAGAGTAAGAAGAGCAAAAGTAAGAACAAAAATAGACAGACGAAGGGAGACCGCGAGAGACGAACGACAGTTAGGTGGAACAGCAATGACGAAAGGTCTAGACGACAGGTTCCTCGAGACTCGGTAAGAATCTAACTTATAAGCATTGCTCGGAATTATTGTTCTTATCTTTAGTGGATTCCCCTCCGAAAAGGTTAGGACTGTATACTTGAATGAACAATTTCAAAACATACTTCAATAATTTAATGAGCCTAAAAAGAGTAAGAAGAGATTTTAGGAATAAATATTTGAGTAGCAGGGCAATGGGTAACGTGTACATCATTAGCTAGTCATTTGATTTATGATAAATACACATGTTTGATCTCTAAATATTTGGATTCATGGTCCTCAATTTCCTCATCTTGGCTACGCATTATGTTCTTATTTCGTTATTTCTTAAATATACGAAATGAGGGTTGCGAAATTTCTTCTAAATTCTGACAAAAATATGATACTAGGATGAAACTGAAGGCTCCCAATGCATGTCTTGTGATGAATCCTTTAATTCTAAATTTCCAAAAATGTATAATTTTTCATGAAAATTATTTGTGGCAAACTGTTAAGGGTATTCACAGTAAACCGCAAGATGACAGGGTGTGAAGGTTGACTCAATTAAATCATTTTGTAGTTATAACTTGACCTGTAAATTTAATTCTATTGGAATCCTTCTCTCTTCTCTACTTCAAACCAAAAAATAAGGGTTCAAAAAGGAGACATGAGATCACCTGGCAGCGAATTAACGAGTCGTATTAACATTAGAGAAAGTTGTTTTGACTTTTAAATTTTGATTTGACACATTAATGATTTCAAGTTAAGGGTAGTTTTTTTTGCCATGGAACAATCCCTGTCACCAATCGATCACATTGTCTAAGAACCTGGCCAACTCCTAGATTCCAAAGCAGGAGAAACGATAAATTTCTGTCGTCTGGATGTTGGATTATCCGATAAGATATAGCTGTCGTTTGGTTCATTGAGATAGTTGTTGACGCAAATAACGGTGAAAGTACATGCTGATTCTAAGTCTTGACGATGTTGGAGAAGATGTAACTCTATCCATGCCTAACTTATCTTGAAATGATACACGTCATTCAGCTCTTGCCAATATGATGAAGTTTTAGGAAGATAAAAGTTTGGAAACGTGTTGCACTCATAACCTAGTTATCAAGAGACAGAGCGTAAGAGAATAATAAAACAAATAACTAGCTCCGTCAAAAATCGCTGCTCCAACTTTGAAAAACGAGGAAGGCGTTTCTGAGAGGTAGACTTAATGGTTATAAAGATTATATTACGTTACTATGTCCGGGCAAAAGGGAACGGAGGTTTTGCCATACCAAAATGTCTTTGTCCTCCATCCTTGATCATGGTTTTCCAGTGTGTAAAGTTAAAATTAAAATAAAGATGACCAATTTACGAAGGACTAAATGAGCTTATTAGATCACCAATCAAAGCCCTCTCTACTTTATAGTGACACTAATTTACAACAAGTTTCGAACATTGGTAACAAGCAAACATTGAAGTATTATTGGTTTTTATGATTGGTTCAGACAATGATGAATTTATCTCTCATAATTGGTCAATCGAGTCTGTCTGGCAAAATTCTATACTATGCCACACAGAAACTTAGTTATGAGAATAAAATAAGAAGAAAACAAGTTTTGATGTTAATAGTTGGTTAATAGTAATTAAGGATATTTAAAGTGCTGTCAATGAACTGAAATATTAAATGTATTTTGTTGTTGTTGTTGATATCTTCGCAGTTTAGCTCTCGTAATGGAAAATACAACTCTGGTCATGCATATAGAAGAGTGTATTCCATGAATCCAAGACGAACGGCAGCATATTTTCGAAGCAAACCTAAGTCGGTTCGACAAATAAGAAGACGCCCATCTTCCTCCTCTTCAAGAAAAGTTTTTATTAAAGCAAGGTGATGGAAGTCGTGGATAAGATGCTTAGTATTATGAGAGTTGATATCGTAATGGCGCTGACGAAGACACTCATTTGTGTATATATTGGCTCAAAGAGGCAAGTTGCAATGAAAGTTAAGATAAGTCGTCTGGAAGCGAGATATAGTTTTAAGCAGGAGAAGGAGAAGAGTACTAATGCCCATCTTGTTACGTTAAAATGAATGCATCACAATTTATTGGTGGAAGAGCGACGGCGGACCTGATCTGATGAGATGCAGTAATACATTACATACGTATATTATGAGCTAATGTAATTAATACTAATTTTAAGCCCATCTATTGGACCGGGTCCAGAAGGAGGTGGACCGGAAATGAAGTGCTGGAAGGAAGGCAGGGAGTGGAGAAGAGGACGGGAAGAGGGGGCTTGGGTGGATTAAGTTGAGTTAAGAGAAATCTATTGTGATGAAATAAATTTGAAATAGAAATTAGATAATTATTTATATGCAAACTAATTGAGTTAATTTAACTGAAATTAATTTTTTGTAGTTATTTTTATAATTGTAGTGATAACCATTTTGCCGGGAAATGTTTAGACGTTGCTCTTTTACTGAAATATTGCATCGGTTCCCTCATAAAATTGTACGTCACGGCTAGCTTTCCACTCTCTTATACCAAATGTCTACTTAATCCAAGATATATTTGGCCAACTGAATCTCGTTGTTGCTCTAAAATAGTTTGCTCGACGTACTTTCTTAACTTGATTTTTTGAATTACTCAGTGCAAACTGCTTAACTTCACGTTGGACCCTTAATTTGCTGTATCCATGTATCGGTTGATACGAACTACGATATCATCCATAAGTAACGTTAATTACAGCAGACAATGATTTCTGTCGTGACGTCAGAATAAACGACAAACAAGGAGAAAAAAATTGTAATAAAAGTTTAAATATTTAATTTAGAAAATTCAGACAGTTCTATCAGAGAAAGCAAGAAACTACGATTGCGGTCATTTTTTTCAGTTATGATTTTTTAACGTCCTCTTTTATGAATGAGTCCTCCCTGATCGAGTACTCCCTGTCCGAGTACTACATGTGTGGGTACTCCCTGCGTGAGTAATCTTTGCGTGCGTTCTATTGTCGAGGTGCTTACTTACGTTCATATTTGATTTTCATGTGTAAGCCTAAGTTCTTTCCAATATAATTTAAGTAACATTTAAGTAGTTTATAAGTTGTTCTAAATGTCACAACGAATGTTGTCGGAGACTGAAACTAATATTCCTTTCGATGACTCGCGTTCGATTGTGCAGTTAAAGTCTGGTAAATTAATGAACAAGTTAAAAGAAAGAATTGGCGGGAAGAATAATTATATCTTGCCTAAATTTGGTTGAGACATTGTGAAATTTATATTATAATTGCAAATGGCTTCCTCAGAGATCTGTAGTACCTTAGGGTTACTTGACTTTTCATATTTTTGTTTCCTTAGAATAACTTAGTCATGTTTTATAGCATTCTTAAACTTTACTTAACATACCGGTTAATGTTTGGTTTTGGCTACTGCGCCATCATACTAGCCATTTTTTGGAAGAAAATACAATGCTTCTTTGACAGTTAACGTTCGTAATGTACTTATGGTCAGACATCGTACAAATGGTATAGTGTATGCGGAACCGTGTAGCCAAGGAAGATTTCTATTAAAAGACGATTTTTTGCAATGGATTAATATCGGTATCATATCCATAGTGCATGGGATCATCTTAAATTTCTACAAACTGAAATCTTGTGAAATAAAAACAACCTTTAAAAGTGGAAATGTCTGGCCGATATCGTTTGCAAGAAACTTTTCGTTTTATTGGAAAGATGTAATAATGACATGTTTTCCAGTTGGATGTTCTTGGTGCGGGAATATAGCATTAATTTTAAATTTAGAGGATGATAAAACACGTGTGGGCTGGGCAATGGGTATATCCATATTGCATAAAGGTTTATCATATATTTTATTGCATTGCACTCTCATTGAGTATTCACTCAAAGGGTAAAGTGAATCCACTAATTGTTCACCCAATTATGGTAAAAAATATATCATCTAGTATTCCACCTTGAGAATAAAAGATATCACCATTAAGTATTCACTTTATATGATAATTAAGGTATCACAAATGAGTACATTAGATAACAGGTTTAAATAGTTTAACAAAGCATCAACAATATGATACGATTCATCATCATCAGGTATTCACCACTTAAGGTATTCACAAATTCACTCTTTATGATTACATGAGTCCAAGTATTCAGCGGGATGATAAAGGTAACATCACCGAGTATTCACTTTGATGTGTTCACAAATGGTATCTTTATGGTTTATTATCAAAGGAAATATTAATTATGTATATTCACTCATCGGGTCAAAAAGTTTTAGCAAGGAAGTATTCAACGGTATATGATATGATATGATATTACCGAGTATTCACTTTGAGGTGTTCACAACTGTTGCTCACCCTTTAAGGCATCATATGTTGACTTCAAGAGAGCGTCATCTATAAGACTGAAATAATATTTTGCATATAGTATTAAATTTTACACTACATAAAGTATAAAGTATTACGCTATTATAAAAATATCAACATTTTTTTAAGTATGAACTTGTCGCATGTAGAGTACCAATGTGTTGACGCAGTGCCTGACGACACAAATCGATATCGCAAAACCTTCATCGTCCAAAAAAAATCATACATTGACATAACGTATCATAGTTTCTTCTATCATTCTTCGCCAGTTATTAAAGAGGTTATATACAACAAACAAGACGCATGCGCATGCGTCGTGATTTAGTTCGCACCAGTCCGGTTTTTAAATGGGCCTGTTTGGAGGTTAATCTTATATCATTCCCAGAATTTGCAGGAGAGAAATAGTATTACTTATAAGTGTTAAGATGCAGATGAACACATATCGCAATTAACCTTGTATGTTGGGTGTGTTAGAAACCATATTTTTGAGTAATGTTTAGTTTCAAAGTAAGAAAAAAATCGTTTGGATTTGCATGAATCTTATGATGAAACATTTTTGATATTTTTTTGGGTGTAGAATCCCTCACTCGTTCTCGCGATTACGATCGTGACACTTTGGTACTCTAGTGTGACAATATTTTATTTTTGTTTTCTTCATTTTCTCATAATTTATTCAAAACCAAAGCATGTACAGATAAAAATTAATGTGTAATTAATTCAATCCAGTAGTATTTATTATGACTTTTTATGATTTATGAAGAAAAGAGAGTAAATATTCGTCATTATAGAAAAACTTCTTTCTTATTGTTGTTATTTCTTTAAATTGTATCTTCTGAAATAAAATAAATCTATAGAAACTCAATTTTTGCTGTGAAAAGAGTTAAGTTTTTTAAAATCGTGTTTAATTCTATAAATAACGGAATTTCTAAAAAGTGTCAATCTAAAACTAGGAGTGATTGCATAATTTCGTTAATTGCAGTTTGATTGATTGCACAGGGCAGTCAATTCAATGATCTTCACAGGCAAGCATAGTTTAGTTTACTCTACCCCTCGCAAATTGTCGTTTCTGTTACTTTTCGGTTATCGCTCTCACTTCACTCATTACGGAATTTACGGTACCTATACGTAGCCTCCTAACATAAACCCATTTCATGAACTTCGCTAATGAGATTATAGGTCAAAGGTTATGTCCATACAGCCAATACTTCTATAAAAGTATATAAAATGCCCTTTCAATCTTTACAAAAGTTAATTTCACCCACATGTGGTTGCGATTGGTTCTCCCTCAACTGAAACGTAAAACTGTTGTATTTTCATTCAAAAAGAAACTTTTTGTCTCATTTTATTAATTAATTATGGAACATAATTAACATGCACTTTCCTAAAAATCAAATCTACACTTTCCACGTTCCAACCTAACGCGAGTATTACATATATATCTGACACTTTATATGTACTTGTAATACAGCTTTAACCCAGGAGGTGAGCACGAATTTGATCTTGCGAGCCACGTTGAAACTTTGTATCCAATCCACGGCCTCGCATCACTATAGAATTTACCAACAACCCATGACAGGTTTTTTTAAATAGGATTTGGAAGGGGGAAGCAGGGGGGTGGGGAGAGGGGGTAGGTTCGATGGAAAGTACAAGAGCGTTTCAGTAGAAATCAGAAGGTTTCTTTCATTGGCAGGCCTGACAAGAGGGGTCAATGGGGAGGATG
>JAAAKB020000017.1:171015-181885 GCA_010014835.2 Apostichopus leukothele | reverse complement strand
CTCCACCCCCACCTCCCCCAGATAGTGACACTCCCCCATGATATTGAATATCACAATACAAAAAAAATATTTAAAAAAAACACAATTTAATATTCTCTCAAGTTTTATTATGGGATCACAATAATGTATTCCGGTTTACATTGCTGGATACATGGGGCACGACTCTGGCAAAAGTATACTATAGTCTGTTTACATTGCTATATAGCGTCCTCTATTAATGCGTGTACTGTTCTTGATCCCGGACTAACAGCAGCTATAGTCAACATATCATATTGCACACAAATATTTTATTTCATAAAATAACAATAGTCAAATGTTCATCTGTGCGAACTTTATGAAAGTTCCACAACCAATTATAAAATTCCTTGTGGTATTAATCTTATGTTGGTGAAACATTAGCGACTGAAGAGATGTTTTAAAAATTTGATCTTTCGGTAATTAACAGTTGTGTAAGTAAATAGGATAACAATTGGAAAACTATAGTGCATGAGCTTGTAATACAATGGTCATTGATTCGTATCCCGTTCTAGCTGTTAAAACATTTTTCGTTCTGTCTTTCGGGATTAACAGTACTGGTCAGAACTTTAAGTGTAACTATTGACGTGTTATAATAAAAACTTGACGGTTCCGAAGATTATCTGCCGGCTAAATTCTTCTCAAAACATGAGGATCGTGTTTTATTTCCCAATTTTTAATCAGTTGTATTTATTTTTCAGAAAATTGCTGATATGGTCATATTAAGTGATTACAAATTCGAACGCGCACCTTAACGTTTCCAAGAAAAATTATCATTAAATTGGATTGCTTTAACATTGAAACTAGGCAATATTTATTTAATTAATATTAATTGTTTGAAGGGTGGGGGTTTGTTCTTAGATAAGGGGTACGTGTAAATAGCAAGTCAAAAGATAGACAGACGAAACGTTGGTGAAATTGGTGAAACTATATGAACATTTCGCACGAAAGGCTAGTACTAATTAAAACCAATACGTTTTCATCAGTTTGCACAAAATGATGACGAAAACTTCAGTTGAATAGGCTACAAATTTATCGCACAATATGCTGATATTAATAAAAGGGAATTCATTAATAAATCAGGACATGTCAAACTTTCTATTATTTTACCTAATTCTGCTCAACTAATATTTTGATAGTACACAATGCAGGATTGTTGATTTAGGCAACCACAAGTTACTCCTCACTATCGGAACGAAGCAATATCACATTTTGCAGACTGAAATGATTGATGACCATTCCAAAACTGTTTACTACATTTTGTTGCAATTATACACTTTAATTATAGACTCAACATTCAACGCAGTAGAATTTACCTTTTTTTTTTGCAAGTTGTCGAAATGATAAGATGATTATGATCATTTTGATAACTTTGTATAATTTTTGTTAATGCATACATGAATGTTTCGCAGACAATTAAGTTGTATGTACGTATTCCATCAACCGTTAGACTACGATGCAAAGTAGGCTATACGCATAACAACAGGACTAATTCGAAATTTCCTGACATGTTCACAACTAATTGCTTTTACCCTTTACATAAATTGTGTATTTTCAACACGTGTGTATGATGGTATCATATTTTGGTGAACATTTTCAAATTTTTATCGGGCGTGGTGCAAATTCAAAATCTTCTTTGCAAACCTGTGTGCATGCGTAATTTACATGTATACACCTCGAACCCATACATCATATATGACTTCCGGGTTGGCATTTTCCTGTGAATCAGTTTGAAAGCACAATTTTACAGACCGTAAGCTCACCTCTGATTAGTTCAAAATTATATAATGAATATTCAGTTCTAAATGTGTAACAACCAAGTTACAAAACTTTCAGTGTACAGATATCCATATCTTAAGAACCAATTACAATGAACGGCTTACAGCTACTGTTATTAAGTAGTTGCTGTACTGTACTACGATGATCTCAGCCCATCGATGTTAGGCGATGTGGGCATGTTACACACACCTACCAGTCGTACCACAAGGAATGAATTATTCAAGAAAGATCGAAGACATGAATACGCGCTCACTAAGATCATCACCCCCGTTCCAACAATTTCACCAGCCGATGTCGCCATAATTCACGAGGTCGTTTCGGGTTGACATTTAACTTTTCCCGGTTCTGTCACGTCCGAGATTTACAGCTGTGTGTTGCTGTTAGCCTGAACCATTACTAATCCAAAGTTAGGCCTGTCAACCCAGCAGACGGGAGTTGACAACTTGATCTGATTAACGTTATTGATTGGATGTTCTTACTACGGTAGCAAAGTGTATCCTGATTAACAGCAACATTAAAACAGGTTTATCTTAACCATTAATGGACCATCGTTGACCAGATTATGTAATTTCCAATGTCTTTTGACGATATAAGCAATCTTAGTTAGCCAAGAAAGACAGTATTATTGTACGATGGCGGGTGGAGTCGCAGCCGTAAACAGTATTCAGACACACAAAATAGTCGTAGTGGGAGGTGGAGGCGTTGGTAAAAGCGCATTGACAATACAGTTTATACAGGTATGTTATGACTATACTGCACAATGTGCTTCTGTTGTGCTAGTTGACGTGTATTTGAACGCCTAACATTATTTATGGCATTAGGCCTACCTAAGTTAGGCCTTGGAGTAGGGTTAGGCTAGGCTGCTCTGGACTAGATTTGCTCTGTAAGCCTA
Source organism: Apostichopus leukothele (assembly GCA_010014835.2). Classification (NCBI taxonomy): domain Eukaryota; kingdom Metazoa; phylum Echinodermata; class Holothuroidea; order Aspidochirotida; family Stichopodidae; genus Apostichopus; species Apostichopus leukothele. Next base: position 179,199 of record JAAAKB020000017.1, on the reverse strand, counting down.
GGCCTACACTGCCAGGCTATGCCTGGCATAGCCAAGGTCCCATTGACTAAACCTATCACCTATGCTACAGTTATCAAGGATGATAGAATTTAATTCAAAAGTTTTAGGCTTTCAGAATCTGACACTTAACAACCTAGGCCAGTACTGTAGCATTGTATTTGTAGGGGTCTACATCCCATTTTACTAGATAAATGGCTTCATGGTACCCTGAGACTAGTGAGGGCAACAGTGACGGTTGAATTTCATGAAATCGAAACAATCTTTGCTAAAGCAATATCTCTGGTTTGTTGGACAGTCTCTTATTTAATCTTATGTTATTTATTTCCAACCATTGTCATATTTTATCTTGCTACTGTATATAGTCCATACTCCCAGCTACTCCTAGCCTTAAGTATTATCTGACAATAGACAGAGGTAGGCCTAAACAGAGTCTCTCAGTTTTGTGAAAAGCACAAATTTATTGCTGCAGTGTGTTAGTAATATCTGATATGGTTTAACCGGAGGCCAAAGGAATCTAGGCCTATGCGATGGTGATGGTGTGTGTGTGTTTGCATACATATGACACTTGCTTATGAAAACAGTAATTCATGATAGTGAATATTGGAATAACTTTATAATTATGATGTGGATCCGTCTTACTGAGTACAAGAACCCTGTTGTTTGCTGTGAAAGTTCAATGGTCATTTGGGGTCAACAAAGGTCAAAGTCTGACAACTTTGTGAACATGATAACTCAAAAAGTACATCTTTGTTTAACTTCATACCTGGCATCCAGGGAATGAAATCTGCTCCAGAGTTCATACTATCGCTCTCGTACTCTGAGCTTCAAGGGATCAACAGGTTATCTCATACAGACACAAACTGGCTCAAGGGTCAACAGGTTATGTCAAATGGTGGAATAACTTGGCCATTTTCACAGCATATTATAAACAATGTCATGTAACCTGAACGACTATTGAAAAGGATAGCCAACTCAAAGTTGGTCAAATTTAGATATATTTTATATAGAACGATTGCTTTCTGGATATTGCAAAACGTTTTCCATTAAAATTCTATACTGTAAATCCTTATTCATGAGTGAATGACATGGTTGAGGCCCACAAGGGATTTCTACAAATCTTTTCTGGTTCTCACTTAATTTAACTTACTTGCTCTACATTAGTCAGATAGTTACAGTGTTAAAAAGTTTGAGCAAATTGTATGGCAAGGAATCATATAGCTAACTGGCTTGATGGTTCCATGAATAAGTATTTGATTGATTGATTGTTTTGAGCAACGGTGGCTGAAAAGGTAGATACTGTAGGAAAATTATAACACAACATCACATACTTCTAACCCCAGGAAAATGCAGCTCACACACCACCTTATCGTCAGTATTGTGTGCCATGATTTACCTTGTAATTTATATTTCCTTTTGGGAAAAATTGATCATTTGAGGTTCTCTTTGAAAATATACATTGATCACAAGAAAGAATTCTAAGCACTGTTTTGGATTGAGCTTGCTTTAAAACTCTTTAATTTAATTGAGCTGTATTTGTCTTCCTCTGGTCGGAAATAGATTAAAATTTCAGGACCTGAATATCATCATCATCATCATTATTATCATCATCTCATTTATATTTCGTAGGAATATTATGTAAATTGATCTTTTGTGTTAATTTCTGTGTTCAGTGATAGTTACATACATGGGATTAATATCCATTTTGATCTTGCATACATGTACTTTACTGTAATGTGCAGTCGATGCAGTTTACGTATACTAGTCACCCGGTCGGATCTTGTAATTTGACACATAGATGGCAGGGGGAACTAAGTCTTCTTTTCTTGCTTAGAGACAGATTGGTTGATGTTTGCTGTCACTGACAGGTTTATTGGTTCTTGCGATTAATTAGCATTTATAAAATTTAACCTTGAGCATTGCATACATAGAGAGTTGCCTGCTAGTGAGTGTTGAAGTACTTGAAACTGCTCTCTGTACCCAGCTTGGTCTCCGATTAACTGGTCTTTGTCTTGAATCCAAATGATCTGATCTTAATTTCACCTCACCAGCTTCAGTAAGAGTTGTAACAACTTGTACTGTACTGTTTTACTGTACTGTATCCCACCGTAAAACATTCAATGTTTTCAGACATTGATGACAAGTATTATTACCTATGCCCATTTATGTTGGTACTCCATACAAACTGAAAACAGCAATGCTACAATTTCGGAAATTTGAAGGAACATACTGTACCTTTGGTTAAGGAGTTATTTACATTTGAATCCTTTCTTTACATAAAATGTGGAGGGACACTGAATGTACAACTTTCTGTACATACACATCCCTTAAAGGTCTACGGACGCCTAGCCAATATACTCCACCATATTTAGTACAGTTGTTGTGAGTGATAATCTCACATGCAAAATCTGAGTAGTTTTCAAAAAGCTCCATTCGTTTCCAAGATATGCACATTTGAAGTATTGATGAATCTGAGGAAACTCATTAAATATGTGCAAACTATGATATAGTGTTGCGCTCATTCAAACTTCTTAATTTAGGACTTAATAAGTTAAAAGAATTGTCTGGTAGGTCGTTAGAAGTTACCTACAAAAACGATAAACAATTTCCAAACATGATTTCAAAGTATGAGAACGCTAATCTTGCATTTGACAAAGAAACAATTTTTAATCGTTAAGAATGTCTATCATATACTTTGAACAGTATCAAATGTGATGTCATCTTGGCAAGTGCAGATTGCGACATAACCCAAGCTGCATAAATTTCCCCAGTAGTCACAGCAAAAACAGTGTTTGAATACAGATTAATTTCATCCTTAATTTTTGGTGAAATTTCATATGAATTAGAAATGTTTTATAAAAATTGTTAAGCCGTCATATATGTAGTGTATCGGTGATTTCATGGTCTCTGTTTCACAAGATAAGTTTGAACAGCAGATTCTTCATTGTTTAAATTGCTTGCGCTGTCCAGCTCCAATGCGAAGAATGTCCGCATGTAGGCTACTGTAAAGTTTACAAACGCACTACAGTAGTTCTTGTACAAAGCTTCAGCTTCCGGTTACTACATTCTGCTCTGACATCGATTCCGCCAAGTTTCACCTTTCGATGGTGCAAATACTTTTCAAGTAATATTAAAGAAGCTTCCTTTAACTGTAAAGTTGATTTTCATTTCAGCGATTTCGAAGAACGGTTTATGAACTGTGGTTTGAGTGTGAGTGTATTATGTGCAATGCTATGTACCTACCAACTGGGGCACGGTAGGCTGTATACATTCGTGATGTGTACGTAATTGGCAATCACCATGTGTACATGTGAGTGTGTATTTGTTGCGGAAATGGGAGTGCTAACTTCAAGTCTCTCATGTTGCCCATTTGCCCACATTACGTCATGCACCAAATTGATGCATTCTAACATACAATGCTTTTGGTGAGAAACTGGTTAATTTGAAAACATGATTTCTACAAGAAGAAAATGCCAAATGGGGACAATTTTCAAATGGTTAAGAAAGAGAAAAATAAGAACTATGAGGACAATGTTATCATTATCTTCCACCAGACAATTCCTTTCACCCCTAAATTACAAGCCCAGATATATCATTGAATAATGTGATGTACACTACCTCTTTACTTAGACATATAGTAGGCCACAAACCTATGTTCTGTGTTCTTGAAACGAAGGTCATAAAAACAAAGGAATAATATAACAGAAGATTAGCTTCCTCTACATCATCAATGTGCAAATTAGCTATCTTGCTAATAAATTCATAAATGGAACTATAATTAAGGAAAGACTGTAAATTGATCAATCTGTGATGGATTTTGCAGCTATTTTCATGGTTTCTAATGGCTATTAGAGTGATTAGTACAATGTTTTTCCTACAGTAGGTGTCAGTACTACCAATGAATTGGTCAAAGGTGGTTATACAGTAACTGCATCAGTGACATTGGAAGAGAGATATTGTCGAGTGAGGTGGGGTAGGGGAGGGAGGGATGGTGGGGGACATGAGGAAACAGGAGTATGTGGGTGGGTGAGCATTTTTATTGTCTGCCTGAGTATGAAGGTGTTTTTCTCCATATAGGAAAATTGTCACATGGATATGGATGTTTGTATTCAATATTAAATGCACACAGTAATGTACTGTAGTCCAAAAATATTCTGTTTTACTTAGATATTGTCATCTTACAGTACATGATATATGTATCCAATTCTACCAAGGGATTGATAAACTGTGCACCCTTGATATTAAGCTATAGGGCTTGTGTTGTGAGTCATGGGCTTAAGTGTTTCCTGTTTGATCATGTGGTTAAACTATACAACAGATTGTGGACTGACCGACTGTACAGAAGCAGTTCAATCAACTAAAAGTGAAAGGGTGTATATAGTAAGTTGGAAGTAACATACTGTAGTACCTTGAATAGATACTGTAGAACAAGAAGAATATCACCTTGAGATTGTACACAGTATATGTATGAGATCTCTTCAATTTTGTGTGTACATCTAGATGATCCCAAATGTCTGAGACAACACAGATTAGTTGTATCTATAAATAGTTCATGGAATCAAAGATCTAAATGTACAGCACTGTGTCACATCACGAAATCTGTCATTTTTCCAGAAGTTGTGATGATGTTTGAGTAGACTGTGGTAGACAGGAGTCTTTTTACACAAATTCCATTTTTTGATTGAAATGTAATGCACTGAACTTTGGAGGCCTATAACACGCAATAGAAGCACTGTGCAGTACACTATACATACATTATTTGGAGGTGGTAATATACTGTATGAAAAGGGCGAATTCTCAACTTCTGCCAGTAATACATTCATAAACATTTTAAAATTAACCGTTACCTGTTCCATATGAAATCTGAAACGGTGTGGCTTGCATGGATGACATTTCATACAGAGTTGTTTGTTGCTCCAGACATGTCTCATACGACCATCAAAAGTGGTGTTTTAGTCACGGTTAACATGTCTGCCACATGCAGATGTCTCACCTACGTATTAAACCTTTGTTTTCACTAACTGAGAAACACACACATGTATGTTATTGTAGTTTGTATGAGCTCTCAATTACGTAGGTAATGTCGTAGTAACAATCGTTATGGAAACAAAATAAGATGTGCACCTTTTTCCATCCAATGCTTAAATCCATCACATCTTCTTCTTGTCTGTGGAGAGCTGTGCCTCAACGCTTCATGAAGGATAAACATTTAATTAGAAATTATTAAAAAAGCTCTAAAGTTAAAGTATAGTGTTTGATGCCACTCTTTGTGTCTGTCACCCCCCCCTCCCCCAGCCACCTTCAGTCATGTGTGGTCCCATCTACATAACCTTAGTGGTGTGTACAAAAGGTGGGCATGGTCCCCTACCTCTGATCAGCAGGTGGGGAAAAGGTTCAGTGGGGCATTTTCCCAATCAGTAGAGACAGAAATAGATCAATACTTCTGGTGTTTCCCCCCCCCCCACCTCCTTTTTCAACCCCTCACAAAGTATTTATTAGCATAAACTTCTGTTTAGACCTACATACTATATTGTGTTTACACTTGATTTGTAATGCACCATTTTTAACTTTTAATTTTCATCTGTGGTTGTACCCCGTCATCCCCTACATGGGAGTCGACTTCAACGCCCGCCATGTGGCCCAGGCCCTCCTTTAAAAGATCATTGGGTCACCGCTGGCCCTTCTATGAAGGTTAATGCCCGACCTAAATAAGTGGAAAAACTTTTGAATTAGCTCCCTTTCCCCACCTTTCCCCACCTTGGAAATATCATGGTTGCCCCTTCCCACTTGACTGACTTTCCTTGTCTCCTCACACATTAAGTGATCTAGTTTTCGATTGTTGTGAAGACCCATGAAATACAACTGACCCCCTGCCCTCTGACCGACTGCTCAGTGAACACGCCTGTTTGCCGTTAACGACCGGAGCTCGTTAAGGTCACATGGAAAATTTATTAAAAAGTGATTAGCTACATGTTTAAAGTTGTACATGTCGCATGGGTGTTGTTAATGTCTAACAAACTGTATTTTGGTACAATTACTAGACACAATTCGTTGTTATTTTCAAATCGCGATGAATTCAGTAGATACAGTATGTTTACCCGTTTTCATTTTTTTCTCCCATTTTTGCCTTCATTCTTGACAGTCTTACTTTGTATCTGATTATGACCCTACCATCGAAGATTCCTATATGAAGCAGTGTGTGATCGACAGTACAGCCTGCAAATTAGACAGTAAGTTCATGTTTTTTTTTTCCTTATTTATTGCCTGCTCACTCTCACATCTTTTCTGTCGATGTCGATAAATTCTATTTGATACCATTCAACTGGAATGCCCTGGGTATAGTTTATTACATTGATTGTAGTTGTAGGCTTGTAGCCCAAGTGTCAAATTAATGAACCAAAAAGTCTGAACATTTCAAAGTAATTAAGTAAAAAATATATGGAAAATGTTCTTGCTTGGTTTTTAAAAATATTTAAACTTGATATCAATTGAGGAGCTGTGGAGGCTCTTCATTTATTCGTCTATACTGTATATGTGTAGCGTAGAGAGAGATGCTGGCTGTGTCATGTCTAATTCTAGATGGAACGCATTCATGTACAACTAGACAAGTGCCCTATATCTCATGGACATGAACGGTATGATGCAGTGGTAGTTAGTACTGCTCTAGTAAAAGATTAATTTATGAGCTATGTAACTTTTGGCCAAGTACCAGTGTTGGCAGGCATTGTTGAGTTCATCGAAGGGAGAAGCTTGAAGATTAAAGAATTTCCGGGAAGTCTGATGATTCAAATGGCGATAGAGGCTTCTAGCTCTCTATAAAAGTGGTAACTGAAAGAAAATTTAGAGGAGCAATCAGATCTCAATTTTAAAATTGAAAATATCAGTATTATTATAATTATTATGTTTCTTACTTTGGAAGCCCGGTTTAATATTGAAGCTACGATTTCTCATCTATGGGTCATCCTAGTGGACCTTATTATTTTTTTTCTTTCTTCGTTCATTTCTGAAGTGATTGCTGCATGAATTACTCTTGAATAACATTACTTTAACCCTGGCCAGTATAAAAACTGTTTCTCAAATCAAATCCACTATCCACTAGAGAGCCTGTGTAAGAGAATGTGTAAAAGAAAGTTGGCCTGACGTTTCGATCCTAGCAGGATCTTCTTCAGAGGCTAAATGACAAGTAACAGTAACAGAATGGACAAAAACACACACAGAACACAGACAGGTTGATCAGCATGGTGAACATAAAGAGATAGATGTAAGGGGATTAGTAGACAAGGGATGGAGAGAAGAAGAAAGAAACCAACAGGGGAACCTCTGAAGCAGATCCTGCTATGATCGAAACGTCAGGCTAACTTACTTTTACACATAATTATGTACTTCACAGTAATGAGATGTTCTAGCAAGACTAGCATAGTTTGGCGATAAATTTTCAAGTCTATGCAGCTGTTGAGGATTTTAAAGCAAACTAAAGTATGTATGCAGTTACAGAGTATTTGTCAGCTGTAATGTTTGTAAATATGTAATTGCCACATAACAAAATGTGTACATTACTTATATGTAGAGTGTAAGATGGGATGCTGGATATATATTACTCCCAGAGCTCCATTACACATTTAAGCAGATGAGCAATTTATTTTTAAAAGTTAAATAGCAGCATAGTATTTAGTTTAAAAAAAAAAAAAATTCAATATAAAAATATTAATTAATATTTAATTAAGAAAAAAAGGAACTTTATGATAAGAATTAATACCATGGTCTATATACAGTAATGACAGAAACGTTTGCAGTCAAAGCAAAAAGCTGAGATACAATAAACTGTACATAGTTATTGCTACTATTTCTTGTAAGATTGACAATTAGTGCTCGAAACCTCTCACATTTTAGCTATATACTTCTTAGAGTATTCCATTCCACATTTCCAGGAAGATACAGCTATGTTGTAGAGATCTAGATGAAGAGCAGTTGTACATGATCATCTGCAGCTCATCTTTGAGTCCTTCCTACTCCCCATGTTCAGTTTCCACCTGTAGAAAACCATTTAACCATTCCCTCTCCCATCCCTCACGTAACCCTGCTAACTGTTACAGACACTGACAGATAACTTAGTCATTTAAAGGCATTGAAGACTCGCCCCAAACCGCGTGCGGCCATCTGAAAAAGTTAACTTTCTGTTGCTTGCAA
>JAAAKB020000017.1:147633-160989 GCA_010014835.2 Apostichopus leukothele | reverse complement strand
CCCTTAACCTTCCGATTGCTAAGCCTCATTGCTTCAAATGCCACCTCCTTTATCCACTCGGCCACAGCACCGTTAAAAATCTTTGAACTTGAACGATAAATCCAGGCACCTTGTACCATTGTTCAAAATATGACACTAAATCCACAAAGAACAGACCTGCACAAAGCATTGATTATGACAAAACTTAATTGCCATTGTCAAACATTTTTCAACAGTGGTGTGGTTGTTAGATTTTGCCCATCATGTTTTTACACTGCAATATCAAGGGATGCTAGAAAGCAGCTACATAGACTAATTTACTTTGATCAATATAAATAAAACATGTGCGGAAGTTAGTAGTAGGGATTCTTTAGTTAACAACATGTGATACAGAAGACTACTTCAAATTGCAATCCAATCTCACTCTTGGTAGTAATAAAATCCAGTCCAAGTGTTTTTTCAAGAAAGAGTTCAACATATTATATTTCAAGAGAAACTACCATTTTAAAACCAAAGAAACCAGCTCAGGTCAGTAGAAATCATAGAAAACCTAGACAGAATAAAAGATTGAGGGAAAAGCTACCTAGGTCAAACATTTACAAGCTACATGATTCCCACTGTATCTGCAGGATGCTACATTTTAGGTGAAGCTAACAAGGAAGCCAGCTGTACACCTACAACTTTATGATAATATCTATTCTATAGGTATGGTTGACAAACAACTCACATACATGTACAGTGTACCTACAGTTTTATGTCATTGTAGGTAAGGTTGACAAACACTAGATACCTAGCTACAATGTTATGACAAAATAGGTACATGGCTGACAAGTACAGTAACTAACCAGTACCCACATGATATATAGGTAAGGTTGACAAACAACTCACTTATAACCTACAATGTTATCATAAAATAGACCTACATGGCTGACAAACATCTAATCAGTACCCGCATGATATTATAGGTAAGATTTGACATTTAAACACCCACAATGTTATCATAAATAGGTACATGGCTGACAAACAACTAACCAGTACCTGTTATATGTAAGGTTTGACAAACAACTCACTTATAACATACAAAGTATATATCATAGAATAGGTACATGGCTGACAAACAACTAACCAGTACCCGCATGATATTATAGGTAAGGTGTTGACAAACAACTCACTTATAACCTACAATGTTAGCATAAAATAGGTACATGGCTGACAAACATCTAACCAGTACCCGCATGATATTATAGGTAAGGTTGACAAGCAACTCACTTATACCTACAATGTTATCATAAAATAGGTACATGGCTGACAAATAACTAACCAGTACCCACATGATATTATAGGTAAGGTTGACAAACAACTAACTTATCATAAAATAGGTACATGGCTGACAAACAACTAACCAGTATCTGCATGATATTATAGGTAAGGTGTTGACAAAAAAAAATCACCTATTAATCAGACTATGTTCTAATTTTTTGTTAATAATATTTCCATTATTTCCAAAGTTCAGAGTGAATCTCTCGAGTTCATTTAGATCACATGCAAAATTATTTCCACCATGATTTGGTTACATTTGTTGAAACTGAACACCGTTTAAGTGACAAATAGCCTCACACTGCCGACCTGCCAGTCAGGAAAACGTTCAGATTTACCGACGGAGACCGTAGCGACCTCACACTGGTGGCAAAATCTTGCTTAGTTTAATGTCTAACACACCCACACTGCACGACTGATTCTCCAATAATTTCATTTTTGCTTACAAGAATGCTGCTTTTAGCTGAAAGGGATCACATCAAGGCTTATGTACCACTGTAACGTGCGATAACTCTACTACAAAGTACGTCAAAATTTGAGTGAAACAGATCAATGCTGTGGCCTGTTGTAATGTTATACTCACAAAAAACCTCTGCTTCCAGCATCTTAACCTTTCCTTTCTTCTTAATGATGAGAGTGGATAGCTTCTTAATGACGTCTGGGTCACTGTTACCCCCATCGATGGCCACACCTTCATGGGGAGAAGTGTTTCAAAATGACTTTAGAAATAAAGTGACATTCACTCTCAACAAAAGGGTAGCTGATTGCAAGCCTGGGAAGCACTTATTGCAGTTTTGCAAAGTTAAATAAACAATCTTGCTTTGTTTCCATATAGAAGCATAATGTAATGTTTACATTCTATATAGCAGTTTTGAGGTTCATGTTTGTTTGCTCATACAATACTCGTCAAGATGGTACAGATCCTTGCATGAAACTACCTGTACACTACTGTACTTCTTTTCAGTAATGTACCAATTGTCAATTTTGCCTACGAGATACTTAACTGGAGAAATTATTCCCTGCCTGAGAGTTACAAACAAAGCATGCTATACAGGACAAAAAAACCTCTCTTTTTACAATTTTTTTTACAAATTTTTCTTTTACAAAATAGTAGTACTACACACTTTTATAAATGTTGGGATACTTTCATTTGCAAATGAATTTCTTGTGGAAAGTTTTGTTGTCATAAAGTATTCAATATTGGCTCATTACAGGAATTTTGGATGAAATGAACTGTCACAACATTACTTTAAACAAATCCATTCATTAACTGAGTAAAAAACAAACTAGTGTTGTTAGAAATTTTTTCCTGGCTGAGTTGTAAATTTTCATAAAAATGCACAAACAATTGCAAAATTATAATTTTGCTAATTATAAAACACAAGTGAGAGAATGGAAAAGGTTAACAGTGACTTTATCATTAAGACAATGCAATACTTAAAAATGACAATGAAACTATTTCTATGAAATTTGGAACTTTCAACTAATATTTAAAAGAAAAGGCAATGCCAGAAAAACTCTTATCAATCAGTAACTTTGTTGGAGGCTAAATATTCGGTACTGATTAATAAAACTGGTTGATTGGATAGGGTTAAAAATGGTTGATACCACACAGATTACTTGGGCTCAGATTTTAACGTTGACAACAAAGGCCAAGGATGTGAATATTGATGTTAACAATGTGAAGTTGTGAACACATACATATAATAATAATCAGCAGATTTTTAAGATGCTTTAGCAACCACAAATGTTGGAGAAGCCAGCAATTCAACATTTTAACTCAAATTTGGAATCTTTTCAATTTAGAAGGTCATTCCAGGTGGGAAAACCATAGATTACTCTTGGATGAAAAACCACTTTACTATGACCTGGTCGGGCATCGAACCCCAAAACCTCCCAATTGCTAAGCCTTATTGCTTCGAATGCCACTGCCTTTATCCACTCGACCACAGCACTGGTTGTATCTTAAACAGGTCAACAACGATAGGCTGATGTTAACAATGCATGCAGAGGTTGCATATTTGAGGATGGATGTTCAAAACGTGAGCACAGATCATGTACGAAAGAGTGGATGTTAACACAGTCTGTTAATTGATGTTTTCTTTTCAAACAGTGACTGTGTTTGCATTAGATTTATAGTTTACATAACAACAGCTGTTGACTGTCTCTTATCCTATGGGTGGTAATGAGACTATGATGATGTTTATAATTTTTTTGAAATTAAAATTTACCTAAGAATTGAGAAAATGTTTAAAATTCACGACAGATCTCCATGGTCTGGAAAGAGGAGCTTTTTCCAGATAATGTGAAAGCTTCTTATTAATGGTGATCTGCTGATAATAAGCAGCTATTAATGACAGCTAAAGCATTTACTGTTTTAACATTACTGTCGTTTGTACTTAGGTGAGAGACTGACAGTCTGTGTCTCCAAAATGACTGGAGAATTTAGCTAAACAAGTTTGGTTTGGTTGAAATTTCAAAGTCTTATGACTTTTTAAAATGTACCAGATTACAATAATGCTGTATACTTTATGTTAATGTGAAAGTGTAACTAACATGAAACATTGTTTTATAGTACTAGAAAAAAAAGGCCACCTTAATCGAACGGTCAAATGGATTTCCCTTATCAGGTAGGCCTACTTTTGCAGCTGCGCTTTGTGAGTGACATGTTTTAACAACCTGTCACATCAGTAGGAATTTTGTACAAACCAACCAAATTTGCGTAACACCATTATGAAACATTATATTCGCAAGGAACTGTACGTAAGGTATGTTAGGTCAGGGAATGTTAATTTCTCATTCATATATTTGCATAATTACCTGCTGAGTCATAGCCTCTATACTCCAGTCGTTTCAATCCATTGATGAGGGTTTCAATGATCTGTTTCCTGTCCTTTGTGACAAGGTAGTTGACGTATGCAAAAATCCCTGGGGTGAAATATCAAGCCAAAATACAACTTATCAGTTTTCTTTCAAATCATGCTTAATTTAAAGCTACCATTTAGATTAAATTTGACATTTTCTGACTGTACCGTTAAATCTAAACAAAAATAAACTCTATGTTACTTTACCCAGGGCTCCAAAAACACACCAGGAAGAATGAACTTAGGCAAAAAGTTCAAAGGTTGTGAATGAATAAAACAATACCATTAAATTCGTGGGACAGAAAATTTCCTATACTAGATAAACAGTTAACCACTCAGGATTTAGGGCATACAAATTGTTTTAACCACATGAACATCTTCAAAACAAGATAGTTAGACATCTGAATTTGTGTGACTATTTGATGGCTAAGTCAGAATGATGCAAATGTTACAAATACAGAAACCCATGCAGACTGCACTTTTAGAGAATCTATGCTCAATACAGTAAACAAACCTTGAAAAATACATAAAACAAATTACTTTAATACAATTGAAGCTTTTGGTTGGGCTTTCTCCAATGGGTTAATCATTGTCAAGAGCTATTTAAATATAAAAATTTAAAATATGACAAGGTAAAGGACATGAGATGGTCTTCTGCATATACAGATCGCATCATAGTTGTGATCTAATACTAGTAAATAACATTCTGTTCATTGAAACACTGTTATGATATAGCCTTCACTTTCAGTAAAAATTATCTGGGAGTCAGGGGAGGGGTACGTTGGAGTTTCATACAGTAGTTACTTTTAACAGCACTTGCTATGTTTAGTAATGTCCTCTACAGCCTACAACGCTTGAGATTTGACTTTCAAAGCTAAGTAAAGGTTGTTACTTTGACATCTTTAAATGAAGCAAATAGTGTCTAAATATAAATGTAGCTATACATTTACCATTGGCAGCATTCTTCCCCCATAACTATCAAGTGATAACTTTATAACAGTTTCCAAGAAAGAACAATGTATCGCGTAACTAGTACCTGTTCCAAAAGTGATCGGTAACTGGTGGTACATTAATCATTTTTAAGCTTATTATATTTAACTTGATGTAAAATTATAGCAAAATTTAAGTATTTTTGTACGCAGAGTAGCAGGAAATAATAAAAAAGTATTAGAAAATAGCATACCACACATTTTCGGTGATTTATCAACTGCTGGGATGGTTCAAATCGGTGAAACGTAACTGTAGTGTAACGGTGAGCAGTGTCTGTATATAAGTCTATTAAATGCACAGCATACGTGTACAAAGAAGGCGGGGTATATGTCAATTCAATTGATGAGGTACAGACACACCTATGTTCTTGACCAATCAGAAGCTATCGTACGTCCAAAGGCCACTTTACCTAATATAAACAAGCTGACGAAATATGTAGGTAATATTTCTAACTTTCAAGATCAACACGGATGCTTTTAGGAATTAATATACGAACGTGTATTGATTCCATGGGATGAACTTTTAACACAAAATCTACTGTAGAATGAAATGAGCAGTCGTTTCTCTCATTCTTTCTTTTTCACAAGGCTCCAGAGTATGGAACGCCAATGTGAAGAAAATATGGCACTTGGAATGTCACGAAAAAATATCAGCATATTCCAATTTCAGTTCAGATCACACCAATTTGAAAAGCAATGTGATATTTCACATTCAATATACCAAAATTAACATTAACAATGTGGCTCGGTCACCATCCGAGATCATGTGCAGTAACCTCATCTATTCCCATGCAGCTGTCAAAAAGAATCGTGATATCTCTCACTTGACGTAACACCGTCATGGTCACATGGTGATGCCTTGATGTAAGGACACGGTTGTCAGTGGATCCAGTTCTTGGGGGATATCCCCATTAAAACCAGGATCTTGTGCAGTATTTATTCCTTTTTGAAGAGACTAGTTAAACTTCACTAGACATTTTAAACCGTCATGATGACATGGTGATTAGTCTTGATTTAAGGGTCTGGGATAGAGAGGATTAAGTTTATCCTTTTTTTCATGCCCAGATTCTATCTTGGATGACTTTTCTTAAAAGTTATCAAAGAAACATTATCATAATTGAACTAAACATCAGCATGTCAAGAAAATATAATCAGCAATTTTAATCAATCTGAGAAATGCTTGAATTTTGGTTTCAACCTATCAAAATCAATGATCGGTGTCATTTTTTACACATTGTAATTTCAGAATTTTTTAAAAAGTGTGTTATGATTTAAATTCAGCTTGTCACCCAGTTGACAGTGATATCAATGTCAGATTGAATAAAACTGTTGATTTTATTTCTGACATGCTGCTATCATTAATATGGAGATTGGCGCACAAAGCCTGGAGATTTTACTTTCTCAATTCAGTATTTATTTAGTATACGATATATTGTCATAATATTCAGTATACAATATATTGTCATAATATCCACTTTTGCTTTATTTTGTTTGACCAGTTGATGTCAATCAATTTTTAGTATATTGCTATATCAATAGTTCCTTTGTTAAAACTTCAAAACTTGTCAACGGCCTGAGAGGTTTTTCTAAACTATCAATGTGGCCAGTGGAACCCTGCAATATATATACAGTCGCGGCATTACGGGGAGGGGGAGATATAAATAACAGATGGAATATGTGCATGTAGAATATTTTAGTCATATAACATAATATTTCAGATCATGTCATTATACACAAAATGTCATAATGGCTCGCAAGATCAAATTTGTGCCTACCCTTCGTCTATCTAATCATAGTCAACGATTAACACACATTGCAACTCTGTCTTACTTCAAGACACATAATAAAAATTACGACAATATAATTTATTACAAGTAATAACAGTTTTTTATTTTCTCTCAATCAAATGAAAGAATATTCACATTTCGAACAAGCAATAATTATGATTGAATTGAAAATGGGGGGGTGTGAACACTATACAAAAAAATACTTCAAACAACAACTAACTCATTTTATTTGGGAATTTCCTGTTCCAGAAAGCTTAATAAGGATATCTCTACCGATCATGAAAACAAACTTCCAACCCTGCATGGTGCAAAAACATTTTTTATTAACATCCCTTATTCATTCAGTATAACCCAAAGCACAAAAAGGAATCCTGAATTCATCCATATATAAGGAATCAATATTTAACATTTAATGACACATTTTTAAATCACATAGTAAAATGTAGGTGTGTCTTCTGGGCTACCATCACAGTTCCTTGAGAAGTTTGTTTGAAGAATGAATACCTCAGCAAAGTTACAACTACTACATTGTTTAAGAATGCTATGAGGAGGGCATGGGACATTGAAAAGAAACAGTAAGTAGTGATTGGATGATGAACATTATCAAGCTTGTTAAGAAATAACATCTATGTTATTCCTTTCAAAATATGAAAATTACAGTCTCCTTTCAATGAACAATACCCAAAATTTCGTACAAAGATATCTACCAACTAAAAGTGAATATTCCTAAAAAAAAAAATTATTCCTAAGAAAACACATTGTCATAGTGTTTCAGCTACTTGTTGCCTTCGGTAAATTGAAATAAAATGAAACCCAGCCATTTTTTATACTCCAAGCAAGTAGGTGCACTGGTGTTGTATTGTCCAGCCTAGACTACAGGCAACCAACCCATTAACGAGTAGAAGGTGAAAGCGGAAATCTCGAGTACTTCTTTACTTTCATACACGAAGGCAAAGCAAACTAAACATCCTACTACAACTGAGAACTGGTTAGTAAATTGAGACTTCATTACTAAAACGAGAAAAACCGTGATCTAAAGACTTACTTCCAATTTGAAAGGCCAAATATAATGGCAGGCGACTAAAGAACAATTTTTATTACTTCTCTATTTTAATAATAAATATTCAGTAGCTGGCATAAACCAATCAATGTACACCTATTGTAACTCCCTTTTTGTGACTCCTCCCACTTCTTCCAAGATCTGCACCTTTCTGATAAAAGCTAAGCATCAACATCCTATCTTGCACACTGACAGAACACAAATGAGCTTTATTTATCTCTTCATCACCTTTTTTTTTATGTCTACATATGTCTATTTATTTTTAAACATTTTGTTTTTGAGAAAGAAATACCTTATTAGCAATGAAAATGCCATATTTTGACACAGAAAGGCATTGCTGTAACTCAACGCAATATCCGATATGCAACTTTCTGATCGTAACCATGGTTATTTTCTTTTTCCTCATTGATTAACAGAGGCGAGCTTTAAAAGTACAATAGAGTAGATTGTTGTACTAATGTAAACTTGTTTGATTTTCAAGTAACTTATTAACTGCTTGCTACAGCAAAAAATACAATTGAAATAAAAGATAAACACCTACTGCTGTTTCAAAAGTTTTTCAATGCTCAGATCAGAGGTTTCAAAACTGACGCATAAAATAAACGAAAAACACCAGAACTTCAAGAATGTTATAAATTTTGGTAGGCTTACCGATACAGTCTATCAACTTCACTGCGTCGTAAACATTTTCAAGTCATCAATAAATATTTTACAGGGACACGCAAAGAATTATACAGGACGTTAAAATTGTCTTTGAGAAATTCAGATTATCAATAAGACACAAGAACATTGTGCGTTCTTGTATTATCCTCGTGGATGTTTGATATGACCATTGTAAGTGCGAGCACGGTGTCCACTGGGTACTTGAGGGCGGTATGTATGAAGACCATGGTGCAAAACTTATCGATCCAGAACGATAAAGCAATTTCTCTGAACTCTTTTTTTTTTCTTTCCCCCATTCCATTCACTTCTCTTCACACCAGCTATTTTCTTTGCGAACCTGTGATGATAAAAATTAAGAAAAAAATGGTAACTTTGTTGGAGGGATCCACACAGACACATACTGGACATGGCATTTAAGATTAAAAATTCTTGCAAACGAAACAATACATTTTTCTTAGATATTTAAAGGGTGTGAAGACTCGCGCACAAAGAAACATCTCATGCCGGTAATCAACTCCTTGAATTAATCTTTGTCCAATAGGTACTTCAAAGCACATGTCTACACTTAAACCTTTAAATCATTTAAGCCAGAAAAGCTTTATTTTACTCATGCACTTGTGAACTTGGACACATCATCAGCGTTGAATACACATTTTGAAAGCTAACTTTCCAGAAGTGTTCACAAAAATGTTCTTACCTGCTCCTCTTCTGCGGGTGTGAAGTCATTTTTTATGTTGAAAGTTTTTCGAATCTCTTCTGGTGTCTTTCCCTTGATCATGTTGGCCACCGTCTTGCAGGACGCATCTAAAAGTCCTTTGATATCTAAGTAGTTGGCTGCCTGCATGAAAAAGAAAATACGATGGATTGTTGAAGAAAACAGATACAGTGGTGGTAAATAAGAAAAATACCCAGATATTCTAATTTACAAGTAATTTCTATGCAAAGTGACTAGTCTTTTGATACGACTAGTCTTTTGATCAAGACTGAATAATTTAGTAAAAAGGTAATTTAATTTGAGTAAATATGGTACAAAAGGGAAGGGATAAGTTAGCTTGCATAATTTATGAATAATTATCCCCACATACTTTTCATATGCATACGCTATCAAAGTATCACTGGGAAATGTGTTAAGTAGCGGCTAGTTACCTAATTCCCTGACAGTCAACATGGTTGATCATTGCAAAAAAGGTATTACCCAAAACCAAATCACGATAGGCATCGTTAGGTGAAAACCACACCCTCATAGCATTTTGTGTCTCTAAGATATGAACTTTTTCCCCCCAATTTTGTGATAATTTGTAAAATCCATCTGACAACAGCAGAATGGATGATATCATCAGGACACTTTAGCTGAAAATGATGCCTAAGTTTGTTTTTCTTTATAATTTGTCAATTATTTATCCATGGATGAAAAGTGATATTTCTACAAGAAAAAATACATTTTTATGATATTCAATTGATATTGTACAGAGAACTTTGACAGCTAAACTAACATTCCGAAAGTATGGACTTCATGGAAAAATCAACAAGAAGATTACAATAGCCTAAGGATGCTATACACTAGATCCCGATCAGATCTTGACGCCGACATCACGATTGCAGTGTAAATGCAGTTCAGATCCGGATCAGATCCTCCTATTTTGATCCTGGCAGAGACCAGGATCTGATCCGGATGTCGAGATCAATTTTGCAATGTAAACCTGCATCAACAGTGAACCAAGATATCCAGTGAACTCATTACGTCACATTACGTCCTACGTAGAATGAGTGTGTGTGGGCCGTAAATAGCGTATTATTGTCACCCTAAGGCTATACACCATGACAACCAAAGTTTTTAAGTATACGTACTGCGTGATCTGCGGCTGTGCATGACACATTTTCAATCCGATTTATTTACCAACATCTGGTGAATAGCTGGGGAGGATCAGAGTACGACTCAAGTGTAAATGTGTCAGGATCAATGCATATAAGTTTACCCCATGGAGAGATGATCGTCTGATAACATCGGGGGATCTGATCGGGATCTAGAGTAAAAGCACCCATATACTGTAGGATTGCATGAACTGGTGACATGGCATTTTGCTACCCGCATCTTAAATTACGATAAAACTTTGTTCCACTTCAACATTCAAGGCCTGATAAAGAAACAAATCTTAAATGTTTTAAATGTTCATTTTCATCAGGGGATTTATAACTGCTATATTTTACTGCAACACGATCTTCAACCTAGCTATTTGGAAATATAAACACATACTGTACGTTATATATCAAACGTTGTAGCTTAACCTCAATCACCCACAGTGATCCTCATCTTGCCTACCTACAGGGGCGAAAAGACCTGGGTGTAGTTGTTAATTACATGCATAAATATATGAATATATTTGAATATATATAGTTTATAATCCTTAAAACAACGACAACACTTTACAATACCTATATGTAAAATATCCACTCTGACACTGGGATTCAATTTCAGTTCCAAAAAGAAGGGGAGAAAAAAAACACACTTTACACTTGAAGTTATAGTTACCAGAAATGTTGAAAGCAATAAATGACAGTCTCTTTCAATGCAGGTTTTGGTTCTCAAATAGATCAATAAATGCATCGCTGAGTTTAAAGTAAAGTTTTAATTAAGATTTCTTAATAAGAAGACAGAATGTAACAGTTTACATACATTGGTGTAATTATTCTGAAATCGAAGCCACTGGTTCAATATCCCTCAAAAGATCGTCCTTCGTAGACGAGCCTCCCAGACAGAATATTGATTGCGATGATTTTATGGAACAGGCGGCGATGGAAATGAAGACAAATTGTAACCTTTAACAATTTTCCGATATCTTCAAAGACTTTATACCAATTCTTACATATATATACATACATATATATATACATATATATATATATGTATATATGTTCTATTCTACATCACAGAAAGAATTCTTAACCGGCCATAGAATGGTTCCACCATTTTGACATAGCTTTGGAAAGGTCTGTTCAATATTTTGACTAGGTGATATAAATGACACAGATATTAGCAATCCTTCTATATGCTCCGTGATGCTTACACCGTTTCCGATCCAGACTTAGTATATGTCAGTGTTATGGACGGTTCCATGTTGTGGATTTTCCTTGACGACGCTTTTACTTGGCATATACACATACACACATGTACGTATCGGCATCTCACACTCGCACTAGCTTTATTAGAAAACTCATCTAAGACATCCACCGAGGCTATTTTTAGAATCGCCATGGCAACTAAGATGTATGACGTTAGTGTGTGAGACTAATGGACGGACCAACGGTGTGTGTGTGTGTTGGTAGTATATAGCCGTAACTGTAATACGGCTTTCCATCAACAGTTTAGTATGCGGGCTCGTACTGTACTATATATCTATACATATATATATATATATATATCTATATGCATAATACACAGATGTAAGCCACGGTAGAATAAAACGCTGCACACATTCTATAAAGCTTAATTGGTATTCATACCTAGCATATGCTTACACTGTACAGGCATGTATTATATATATTAATACTGTATGTGTGGATGCATGCAGCTAATTTAAGACCTGTTGAAATCTGAAGTTTTATTATTCTAATTGAGGATTAACAGCTATCGTAGTTATAGTTACGTGGATCTAAACAAGAAGGAACAAAATCATTCTTCGAAGATTAATTAGTTCATTAAAAACTTGGGAAGATATGAAGTTTTACAATTCAAAAAAATATAAAGCAAACGTTATTTTTATTTTCTAATATGCTACAAGCTATTGATTTTGTATATAAACGTTTTAAGAATTCCTCTGCACAGCTTTAAGTAGGTAATTAATAATCTACTATTTTTTACCTCTTTTTCTTTTTAATCTTTGTCCTTTGACTTTTTCTATTTAATTTTGGTTCCCCTTAAATTTTAAACATGCAAACACTGAAGTTTTAGTCAATTATCGATCAGATAAAAACAGTTATAGTACTCAGTTCCTAGTAGTCCATCCAGCAACACTGGTTTGAATCCCAAAATGTAGAGAAATTTTTAATTTTCAAGCAACTTTGTGCATTGATTATGGTTAATTTTGCTGTACTCTATGCCACAGGGGAAAAAATGTCATACTACATGAAGCCATCAGGAGTTGGCACATTCAAGGATTTCCAGATATGATGAAAAATGATAAAACATTAAATATTTCCCACTGATTTTAGTAAGAGCTTTTATGACCAGACAACAAAATATGATTTTTAAGAATCAGAAGGAACATTAATTAGTGTTGATTGCAAAAATATGTGTGGAAAAAAATTGGACTCCTAAAATGGCAACTAGGGGTTTTCAGAATGGGTCAGCTAGCTGGGCTACATTCAGCCAAGAGATTAGCCTGCAAAAGCAAAAATTTGGGTCCTGAATCTTCTCCCATGCAATATAGCTGGTATGCATGACTCCTTAATTTAAGGCCAGCTTACAGGCTTAAGCACTTCTGTCACATAGAACTTGCATATACCCCTGCACATGTAAAGTAATATTCAATCTATATACTGTAGGAATAACAGCGAGATTTTGGTTCTCTCTTGCTCTGTTTTTCTTTGGCAGTCATTGAGAATTAATTGTTAACAAGTTAACTTAAAGGGTGTGAAGACTCGCGCAAAAAGAAACGTCTAATGCCAGTAATCTGACCTAGTTTCGAATGAGGTGTAAC
>JAAAKB020000017.1:127020-137804 GCA_010014835.2 Apostichopus leukothele | reverse complement strand
GGTAACCTTTTAACACTGCGCGCCCTCTATGACCGGCCCCTCCGGTCATTGCCCTTCCTTCTCATTCTACCATTCAAAGTGTCTAACTCATATTTTTCGAGTGGATTTTCTTCCATTGGGATTTCGTCCTAACGGGAAGCTGGGATATCCCATGTTTTTCATTGGTTTGTTTCGTATTCTTGCTTACCTATCTCCTCACAACCTCAGCAATCTTGCTTTACTGTGTCTATAGGGTGAAATGGCAACGATTTTTAGCACTGTACACCCTCGTCAATACTTGACATCGTTTCGGACTGCATTTTTTACTAAAAGAGAAAGAAAAATGGAAAGAGAGAAATTCTGTAGAAAGAGCCTCTGGGATGAATATCAAGTAGTTGCAAAATCCTTTTAATAGTTTTTAATAGTTTCTTGTTAATCTCATGTTATAAGTATACAGTTAATTTTAAAGTATCTATAGTCATATAATATTGGACCTTTTCTCTTTTCTTTCAAGTTTACTTGTATTTTTTTTTACTTATTTCCTTTCCTAGTGACATCTTTGTATTGGTGTTATTTTTAATTTTTTGTGCGCTGAATGGTGGCGTAAAACCTAGCCTCTCTGTCTAGCCAAAAATCTGAATGACTCTTTCAGAATACCAAGTCAATCGGTCGTTGACCCTAGTTGTAGTACTTTTACTCGGAAATGATGTAACCCTACAGGCCTGTTGAATGTAAATTACAAAAGGATCCATGCCCCCGAAACCTGTTGCACGTCAGACTCCATTCTTCCTTCCTTTCCCCCCCCCCCCCTGTTGTCTTGGCCATAATTTTTTTGAGGAGAGAACAACCTTGGCAGACATACTTGTCAAAATCTATTGCCGACAAGCCGATTGGTGGTTGTTAAGGGAACATACTCTGCGCTTGTTCATTTGGTTCGTCCTCCGGCACTTTCCTCCGTCTTCGGCAAGATCGATTAGTACTCGAAGTTATTGAAGATGGTGGTTAAGTGGTCATGATTTTGGGAAAGCCAGGGGGGGTAGCTTTGAAGCTCGTTTTTTTTCCCCCCCATCGATTTGGTTTCAAGATGACGGAAAAGTTTAGAAATACATTGGGACAGAAGAAGAGGCACGGATCGAGGTACGAGGAGTCACGATGCTTACTGGTTTTTAAAATTCGGTACAACAACTTGTTTTCTCGTCCTTTTTTTCCCCCTTTTGTTTTTCTAAATTAAATCAGTAAAATTGCAAACTCTGCTGCTAGTCAACTCATGAAAATTCACTTGAGATGATAGAAAGAAATTAAAAAAAGGAAAAAAAAAAGGAAAAAGACCCTCAGTGTTCCATTGTGGCAGAAAATTACATTTTAACAGCAAGGTGTTATTTTTTGGTTAGAAATGAGGAGGTGTATACATATCTGCCTGTAGGTAAATTGTAAGGTTTGTTTTGTTTTTCAGCGGTGTGCTAATTGGTTTTTAGAAACCAAACTCTGATGTACAAGCCGCAGTTTACATTAAGGACAGCTGTCAGTGGTTGGTGTGGTTGTGAAGCAGGTACAATCATGTCTGAGATTGGGAGGTTCATTTGAGGGTTACAAGGACAGTGATTCTATTATTTACTTCTTTCTACGCTTACCTGTCTCCCCACAACCTGAAGCACTCTCGTTCTACTGTGCCTACCATGAACTGGTAACCATTTAACACTGTGTGCCTGTACAGCTCTAAGACCAGCCCCTCTAACTGTCATCTCTTTTAATCACTTCAACAATTTAATTGTAAAACTGAATGCCAATGATAGTTTTGGTGGTCTATCAAGAAGAAATTAGTTTCATAGACCATAAGATAGCCCCTTCCCCTCCCCCCCCAAAAAAAGTCATCTCTGCCTGTGATATTATCTATAGTTGATGAAGTTGTCAAGCTGTGTAGGTTACCGCTTTTTTAGAGTTCACCCCTATGGTGACCTTTGACACTGTCACCATAGTAACGTGTCTTTGTCTGGTGAAAGTTTGTTGGTGTTTAAACTTTGAGGTTGTTTATCTGTTCATTACACTGGGTATTTGGATTGTTCTTGTTGTTTACCTGTGTTTGTATATGTGTTAGAAGGTTCTTGACAAGATAAGACACATTAAACAAGTTATTCATATTTATATCATTGTTTGATGTTTTGTTTTCAGCTTGACTAATATTCTCTTACAACGTAGGTTTCTCACAAACTCCAGTTCTATTGTGCAACATTGTATTGGCAGGCATGTCAGCAATTTGTCTGTACTAGAATATATACAGATAGCAACACATATTTTGTTGCTGTAAGCAGTTGTACAAAACTGCCAAAAGCTTTACAAATCCTGTTTCGATGTTTTTTGTGTGCATTTTTATTCCTTATTCAAGGCTCTTTTCCCCCTTATTTTCACACAAACATGTGATTCAAACTCTTTCCCAGATATTCTGCATTCAAGTAGATTGTGTTGAAAAGCCTTTAGTGTTGTTGTTAGCGCTGAAATGATTCAGAATCGAGACAAAAGCTTTCAAAAGTCACAAAGGACTGTTTACCGTGTAACAGGACAATAGCCAGATCAATATACAGGACAGAGCAGTTAGGAGAAAAATAACTCAAGGTGATATGGGATATAACTTGGCTCTAAATGGAAAGTTTTTGTCAAAAAACAGGATGTAGGAATGTTAACTTTCTTGGAAGGATTATTTGGACTTGCTTTTAGCTGTTGATGAATAACAATAAGTTACTCAGATCTAAGGGGAAGAATTGTTGTGATCAGGAAATGTGGCTTCCCTGTTTATCTTCATATCAGGAAATTGAGAGAGAGAGATAAAGATCTCACAATTATGGAAGCTGTTGGTTAAAAAGCTTTTTTGAAAAATACATTTTCTTGTGAAATGAGTTTCTCAAATAAGTCTTCATATCAATATTATAAATTGACACCTGGCACAAAGTGATATATTTGCAAATATAGATATTTTTTTATCTTTTCTATAAAAGTGAAATAACCCTGTCTGTTTGCAAAATTGGTTGATTTTTAGGGTATCATCCTCAGTCTGCATGCTGCCATTTTAAATTTATGGAATTGGATGCTCCATGAAAATTTAGGTCCATAAAATTATGATTTTACTCCAAAAAGATATACCTTATTAATACTGTGGGTCAAGGGTACGCATACAATGTCCAGGAATCATTAAGTGTTAACATGTTTGTGTAGCAGTTTTGAAAGTTTTGGACTGCTATGGTTCGTATTCACACTTGCTAACATGGGGTCTGCTTGACTCTTTCCTTTCCTTGGCAAAGGTAGTTCACTGTTATGATGTCTCTTATGTCTGTGTGTGTATGTGAATGACAGCCCTGTAAATATGATATCTAAGAAGCGCAGAATGGTTGAACTTAATGTTTGATACGGAGATCCATCTTGGTGTTGTTCCAAAACCCTATTGAAATTGGTGGAGTTCAAAGGTTATTTTTGTTTAAAACATGGAGGTCAAAAGTCTGAAACTTTTGTAAACAGAATTTAACTCCAACAGTAAAGTGTGAATGAATTGGTTGAAATTCATGTTTGGTATGTAGGTATAACTTGGTGATTATTACAAGAACCCTATTGTTTTTTTTTGTGGAGGTCAAAGATCATTTGAGGTCAACAGAAAAATTTAGCAAGGAATCACTAAGCCTTTTCACTTGTTCTCTGTTTGTTGTCTTTGTATTAAAGGCCCATGCTCCAATGGATAAGAAGTCCAAGCTCTCTCTCCCAATATATTCACATTGGATTAAATTTAAAAAGCCCATGTAACTTTTTTGTAGTGGCTGCCAAATCTGTCAGATATTTTAGGATATTTACATCACTCATCACTTACCTGTCTCCGATACATACACACTCTGATCTACCCAAGCCTTATAAGAACTGGTAATTTATTTGCACTGCGCCCCCAATGCTCACTTTCCCCCTCCTGCACCCCCTAAGGTCACTCTCCTCCCCCTTCCAAATCTACCATTCAGAAGTCTATACAGGATTTTTCGACCTTTGTTTCACGGCTGGTTTTGCGTTCTCTGTGGACTCTTTTGAAGTCGGGAAGAAGCTTACTTCATTTTAGTTTTACCAACTTCAAGTCACTGCTTTTAAAGTATCCTTAAATTATTCATGTTTTTTGAATACATGGATTTTTTCACTTTTGGGATCGTGTACAGTTTGCATATTATTTGCGTACCGGTTGTGCATTAGTCATACGTCGGATAATTTTAGGATGTTAACTTTTTATTTTTCTTCTCTCTTCCAGCTCTGCATGCCGAAAGGTCTCACATTTAGCACCCAGCACCAAGACCGGAAACCCAAATTTCATTCCTTTGTGATCACTCGCGAGGACAGGACCCAGGTCTACGGGGCTGCCTTAACGTTCTTTGAACTGGTCACCGACGAGAAACTATGCACGCAGTTCAATATGTTGCAGGGCAAGTTCTCGGAAGAGAATACCCTGCGAAAAGTCAGTACGGGTGACATCCCACAAGGGGTGGTCCTGGAGAGCGTGTCTCCGAGAATGGGCAGGCGTTTCTCGCCGAGACACAGACGATCGTCGAGCCCATCCATCCAGGGGCTTAATTCTCCCCGGTTCCGACGGAGAGGTAGTCCTGCCCACCAGGGTTGGAATATGCAAAAGGCGAACACGTTGCCGAGAACTAAAAGCTCCGTCAGGCACTATGATATCATGAAGGACGCCCTCTTTGTCTCCAAGTGCATCTGTTTAATCTTGAAAATTCCACTCGTCAGATCTTGCCAACAATTTCTAGAACAGCTGTTTGAAATCATCCGTACTCGGAATCCAGAGACGCTTCCAATCGAGAGTTACATCTATAACATACTATACGAAGTGAGCCTCCCTCAGCCCGGCAAAAGTATGGAGTTTTTCGGCCCGGTCGGCAGGATATCCTGCCAACGTCCATCGCTTTGGGAGCTCCCCCTATGCGAATACTCTATGCGGGAGATGTTTGAACTGCTAGGACCAGAGAACGTTCTCGAACTCCTGACTTGTGCTTTTCTGGAGAAACAAATTCTTTTACTTTCAAAGGGTGAGATTTGTTAACATTGAATATTCATCAATTGTATGTGAATTGTTTGCATAAATTTCCACAGCCAGCTGCATGAAGCCAAATGATCAAACGCTCATCCCCCTACCTCAATCAGTCAAGCGACATTTAGAATTTGCACTCTGCCATTAAAATCCCTGTAAAACCACAATTGGAAACAGTCTCCTTTTTGTGAACCCTTTACCCAGGCCACAACCTCCAGCTCTGGAGCGTTGCCAAGATCATAAGGGTCAAGAAGATTGTGGTAACCGAGCAAAGAAAAGTTTGAATATCACAGCTTTAGACCAATATCAGAATTGAAACCAGCAATGATGAAATAAGATAGAAACTTGAAAGGATTGAAAATGAATCAAGAACAATATATCTCATCCATTATTTTGTGGGACACAAACTTTACTCGATACGGTTCAATAGTTGATGTCTTTCTAATGAACATACGAATGATAGCAAGACAGTATAATTTAGTGTCAGTATTCTTTTTAGATGCTTTGGCAGGCCCTGAAATTTTTATTCCTTCAAAAAATTACTTTTGGTTTGGTTAGTGTACACAAACGTCTAGATCTATACTGTACATCTTTGTCTGTGTTCAGCAATTTGTCCATTTGACTTAGCATTTTTTGTTTTGTGATGCTGGATAAATTATTCCCTGGGTAGTGAGCAGATAGGTGTACCTGATCGATCGAGTTATGTGCAGTGTAACACGGCTTATTAATAGAAAGTTGCAAAGTCGACGACACGACGGAAAGATAAACCGATGCTTTAAGCAGTAGTGACCTGATCCCTTACGAGCCATCTGTTTGTGTCGAAGATTCAACTCCTAAACACAGCACGTTCAACCGTCCTTCCTCGCGCTTATTGCAGGATTGGTAGAATTTCAATTAGCCGCCTCATTCACTCTCTCTCTCCGTCAAATGAAAAATTTCCTGCACGGCAGGCATCAAAGTCGTCTCGGTGTTAGGTATCGGAGGTAAGGGATTTACCCATACCCAGGGCAAGCTGTGCAGGTCACTAGAAGCTTGGATTAAGAGAGATTGACCCAAACTTGATTAGCTCTAGCCCAAACACCTGAAGGTGCTCAAATGAGCCCTTCTGAGAAACGATAAAAATAAAGCGGAACCCGAAGATGGCCCCCCAATTGGGACTGGAAGTCCCTAATATTTAAGCAATCTGATAGTTTGTTGGGCATCCAGGATTCGTTTCCTCCGTACCTCTAGAGAACGGGAGGGTATTTTAAGTCGAAGAAAAACAGATTGATTTTTGAATCTTCCGGTCAAGTAAGGTTCATGTGAACTTTTTCCGTGGGTCAATATCTCAGTTTGTTTTCGAATGATTTGAGATATATTTGTTAACGAAACTGGATACTACAAAGGAAGATAACACAGTGAAAAATTGGTTTTTAGTTTTGCTATCTATCGTTTCATCGGAAGCAGTTCATAATCTAGAAAAATATTATATTCGAGTTTGTCTTGAAAACACTGATAACAGATCATTTTCACTGTGTTATCTTTATACTGGTGCTGTGGGTGAGTGGATAAAGGCGGTGGCATATTGAAGCAATGAGGCTTAGCAATCGGGAGGTTCGGGGTTCGATTCCCGGCCGGGTCATAGTAAGGTGGGTTTTTTTCATCCAAGAGCAGTCTATGGTTTTCCCATCTGAAATGACTGTCTAAATTGAAAAGATTCCAAAATTTGAGTTAAAATGTTGAATTGGAAGCCACCCGACATGTATGTTGTCATCCATAAGCCCTTGCGGGTTTCTCCCACATTTGTGGTGGCTTAAGCGTCGTAATAGTAACTGCTGATGATCATTATTATTATATCTAATGAGAGAATTTATATACATACTAATGCATGCAATGTTGTGCAAAGAAATATGAAGTTTATAGAAATAATTAAAATGGGATCATTCCAGGAACAGGTTTTTGAAAATCCATCCAAATCTGAGGTGTTATGGTTGTTATAAAAACACTTAAGGAATTTTACAAAGCTATTCAAGTAACCTTCTCAGTTAAGAAGGATCTGCTTTGCACAAGCAACACACTGTTACCTTGCTTTAACTTGTTACAGAAAATCAATCACTAAAAAAAAAGTAAAGCTTATTCCATGGACACAGAAAGTGTTTACTTATTGACTATGTAAAAGAAACATCCTGACAGTCACTTCAGTCCCCCCCCCTCTTCTTCTCCTCCCCCCTCAGATCAAATTTCGTGGCCACAAAATTCTCAAAACAACGTTAAAAATCAACGAATCATGAAAACAAGATGGCATCCAGTCTTATTATAGTTTGGAAAGTTCAAATATTTTCTTTGGCTGGTTGGTGGTAGATAACAAACGATCACTTTACATAATTTTCAGATATTTATGAATTTTGTTTTTTCCTCTCCCTGCTCTCGTAGACTACCACCGTTTGATGTTAGTCGCAGAATGCCTGACGGCGTTACTCTTTCCTTTCCTGTGGCAACATGTCTATGTCCCTATTGTGCCTGCATCCATGCTCCATTTTCTGGATGCTCCGTTCTCTTTCATCATGGGCCTCCATCTCGACGAACTTTTTGAAGAAGAATTCGAAGTGCCCAACCAGGTTAGTATTTTGACCCCCCCCCCCAAAAAAAATGAATGGATTCCAGGTGACTTGCAAATGGTCTCGAAGTTTTCTTTTACAACCACAAGCTCTGTCAGATTTGCAATAGTACCTTTGTATCAGAGTTACTAACTTTTGGTTTGTCTTTACCCCCTCTCTATGCCCCCATCTCCCTACCAGCAAAGAAATGATGATGAAGGGATTGAGACTAATATAAGAATGGAATCGGTAGAGTACAGGACCTTTTGCTTATGGAGAGACTGTTCTATTGTTAAATAACAATAGAAATAAAATTTAAAAAAATTGGGAATAAAATTACCTCAAATGTGAAAATAGGATCTTAGAAATGACAACTTCAGACTCACAATATTTATAGTTTATATATCTGAGTCCTTGTTTGTAGTGCAGAAATTAATGGGACTTATAAAAACAGTATTTTGTCAGCAGGTTATAAAACGTTCACTGATTTTTTTTTTTCAAGACGTATATTTTTCTATAAAGAATTACTTGAGTCAGAGTTCTTGAAAAGCCCTTCATGAATATTATCTATGAAACACTTGAAGAAAAATAATAATATAAACTAGTGAAAGCAAAGAAGGCAAAAAAATAAATAAAATAAAAACTTGTTTCATCCCTTAGGCGATAATTCCAGTGGGATTGCAAACATTTCCATTTAGTTAGGGTCTCGTGAGTCCGCACAGATTTCTGTCTTCTGCTCTTCAAGTTATTTGAATAAATAATGTAATATTCATGCAGCCGTTGTGACTCTCTGACATAAAAATTGGGGGACAGAAATCCAACAGTGGCAGATTTATTCTGAATCTGCTGGGCTTCCTACATACAGGTGGATCTTTGTCTTCGATAAAATAATCGACATTGAAGTCAAATCTTCTGTATCTGTAATAGATCCCAAATTAACAGTTTCTGGAACATACAAACTACAAAGTAGCTAATTTTAATTTCTTTTAAAAAGAGACTAAAAATCTCTCATTACGCTTATATAGGACATTTGGATACTTGCTAGTATTGACGGGATGCAAAAATATCTGCTTAAAGTGTAATTACTTGCAACGGACCTATGGGGCATGTGCTTTAATTCTGGGATTTTGGGGGGGCCCCCACCTCCCCTATAACTTACCTAACCTTGAAACTTACATATCTGGCATGCACATGGATCTTTTCACTATTCTTCTACAGTATGCTACAGAGTGCATTATGGGATAGGACAGATATAATTTTAAAAGAAAAGTGACATAAAAACAGAAATATTGCTAATTTTTATTGGGGGGTGGGGGGAGGCTTGCATACCATAAAACTTGACTTTCGACGTCAAATCACAGCGACCAGTAATTTCTGAGGCTTAAATCCACTTGCCAAGGTTCGGGTGACAGATGGCAGTATGGGTTTCAAAGTTCCCACCATCATCTCAAACCTAATTACTCTTGTTTCTTATCTGTTAGTATCTAAAATCATGCTGAAGAAAAAAGAAGAGAAGAGAAAAACACACACACAAAAAAATCACAAGAAAACCTTATCTTCAACTTTATTCCCAAGGTTGCAACTGACATTTGAACATCTGTGAAAATTTTTCTTGTAGAAGTGAATATGTTATTGATAAGCTTCGCAAATGTTTTCTTGTTGTTATGGAGATTTGTCCAGGGCCTTCCATTCGTGTCGCCACCGAAAACGGGTGAAGAGTACTTTCAACGAAGGAGAGCTTTCGTGAATCATGGAGCACAGATGTTTGTTCCACTTCGATTTGCTTGGTTAACTTAAAGCAGCAATCATTTTCTTGTTTTTGGATAAAGTTTAGATGGGATATAAAATATTTCCTTCTGTCTTGTTTCATAATTTTTGTTAGATTGTCATGAGCTGCCATATGGTTATAAAATTTTGGATCATGTACAGACATTCGTTACAGGCATTTTCCCAAGCAAGATTTGAACAAGCAAATATTTCACAATTCTGTTGAAGAAACACTGTACTGGGAGATTTTACTTGGGGGGGGGGCGGTAGGCAGGGGTCGGAAGAAAGCATATTGCAGGGTGTTATTAATGCTAAAAGGTCATTCTCAAGACATGTTCATGACAGAACATATAAGGAACTGCAATGTTATGCTGATTTCGAACAACAAAAGAAAAAGAACAAAAAAAACTTTGTACACATATTCATCAATATATCATATTTCATACATATATCACTGGACTCCCAAATAAAGATTCTCAGGAAGTCTAGCTTTTTCATTTGGAAAGACTGGGACCGTATAGCATTTTGTAAGACACAACATGCAGAGTATGTGCACAAAAGCTAAACGCTTAATAAAAATTAACATCTTGATTTGTTTACTTGTATCACTGGACTACCAAATAAATTTTTAACTCATCTATATCTGAATTGTTCGGGTGGTGATGGTATCCCATTTCCCATTGCGTGAATGAAAGTAACCTTCCGTGCCGAATAACTTGTTTTATATTCGAGGAAAGTCATTAATCTGTATTTGGTATTACAGCTCTGTTTACTGTACGGTAATTAACTTCCTCAGAGTTCTTGTTACCCACAATGCCTTGCTGTGATACCAACAACCCTGTAGGTAATTAAAATTTCATGAAAGGAAATTTTTTTTACTCTGCAGAAAAATCACATCAGGCGACGTTCTTCAATGAAATATTAAAAGACTCGTAATGTGAAAATGTTTTTTTTTTTTTTTTCCGGCCGTCGGTGTTGTTGGTACAGTGCATATTAAAGAAAATCTCCTTCCTGGCAAAATTGCAGCAAACAAGATTAAGTTATGTATGCTTATAGGTGTAAATGTGTATATAAACGTGATCAGGTGGTGATTTAGCTCCTTATAGAATAAAAGTTTAAAAAAAATTAAAAAAGAAAGAAAGAAGGGAAAAAAATCCTCTAAGGGTTTGAAATTAAGGAAGGCAAAACAAATTCAATCTAATTAAAGTACTTGGATGTAGAAATTTGAGCAGAAAAGCAAATAAATTGTTTCTTCAGATTGTTTGACAATTTTTGGCAATGGAAGAAGACGAGAGCAGTTCTATCTATTTATTCAAGATGTAGAAACAAACAAGGTCATTGTTGACTCGAGTAAAAGTAAACAAGCATGGGCGGGGGGAAGAGGGGGGAGTTAAACCGTCAGT
>JAAAKB020000017.1:116223-126920 GCA_010014835.2 Apostichopus leukothele | reverse complement strand
CACCCCCCCCCCCACCCGCCGTCTTTGTACCCCAACACTAAGCTTCGTAGGGGAGGGGAAGGGTGTTGTTGTATATTGTACGTATCAATTATACGATCTGCTACTCACAATTCAGTCCAGTTTTCCGTGCAACGGTTAGGAAAAAGTGATGCTACATAACTACAGTGTGCTATGTTTTACACGCAATAATAGCAACATTTTAAAGGACACCTCACGAGTTTTTAACACATAAGAAAAATCGATGACATATGGAAAATATATCAGTGTTACGTGACACCATTTTTAATCTTTCTCCTTAATGACCTGACACGACAGAAAATACATACATATAGCATGGTTATTATATTTTTTAAATGAATGCTTGGCAACATCATCTGTACATTCTATGAATAAAGAACATACCTCTTGTATGCACGTTATATTCCTAATAAGCAACCTGAACTTAAACGTGAGTGAAGTTAGCAATTAATTACAATGCGCGTAGTATAACGACGCTTGTCGTGCATGGATAGCAATGTATGGTGAGAGAGGCAGTCTCAAGTACGGCGGTAACAGTGAGTGAGTGTACAGAAGCCGATTGTGAAAAGTATATGGTGTATATCAAAATATCTAGAAGCACTACTGCACACAATGTTGTTGCATGGGTACAACCGCAAAACATTTTAGTCTCTCTCAGGTCGCACTCTTGTGTACTGATTACCGATGCAAAAGCTTCGTGCGATTTGATTGGGTACCGTGCGTTGCAAAAGAACAGTTTACTGACCAATCAGTGACCGGGTAATAATGGGGGCTTCCCCTAATGTGACGGGGATTTTCGGATTAACGGCGACGCGCGTTGGTATTAAAAATAGAATTACTATAGACTGTTGGTTTCTCGGTGAGTTGAAGCAATTCTCTGATTAATCTATAGCGGCACACGATGCTATGAGATGGGAGTTCAAAACATTGTTAACCATCATTGCTAACCGCGTGAACGTTGTACAGGCAGCAGTTCCTCAAGTTACGGTCCCGGGGCCTTATTATGTTATATGTGATGATATGTGTGAAATTATATGGTATCTCTTGAAGGTTGTCGGTCCGTTTAGAATGACTGAATTCTGCAAACGTTTCATTTTATTGAACACTGACAATTTTAATGAAGATCAAGCGAAACAACGCATGTTTCGAGACTTAATCCATTGGTTACTGGAATACAGCTGATACAGACTGCATGTATATGCAACTGTACGATCTATCATACTGTTGCCGTATTGTGTATGGTGCTGATTTACAGTGATCAACGTGATTACCTTGGGGATCATATCACAGGCAGTATGATGGATTATGGGATAGTTTGGAATCAGAAAGAATCAACACACTTTTAGTCCAACGATATGGTAGATTAAACTTGTCTAAAGTCTGTGCAAGTGAACCATACAGGACGCATTCATTGGTGCAGTTCAGTATGCAATAGTACGATATACCGGTATACCGTATATCATTATAATCCAACTGGATTAACAAAAAACTGTACTTCTCATAATCTATTTTTTTTCTTTGTTTCTTTGGTATTTTGTTTTAGTTTTTGAACACGTGACCTAACGAAATAAGAAGCACACAGTGGTTTGATTATTTATACAACAATTATAACAGCAATGACAATTGTTTTTTTTTTAATTTAAATTATTTTTGGTTGCATGTTTCGTATATAGATTTCGTTTCTTCGTGATGAAAATAACCGTTAGAAAAGAGTTTTCATAAATTGAAGGATATTTTACTTGTTAATGAATTCCAGCATTGGGAAGTAAGTTATAAGTAGAAACAGGAATGAACAATAACGGGGCTTTACCCACCCCCCACTTCGGGAGACGGGTATGGAGGGCGGTTAGGGGGTGTTGAGGGATGACGGTGTGTCTCCTGCCTTTCGTTCTACTTCCAACTTACCTCACGCTCATCAATCCCCTCCCCCAGACTGCCCATACTGCCTATATAGCGGAACACATATACATAACACGTCTATGCAGAGGTACACATAACAAATGTCGTAAGCAATGTGCCTTCTATTTACTCCGCTCTCCCCCTGATCCCATAAACAAAGACTCGCACCAACTTTCTGCACCCTAGAAGTTGCGGTAGAATGCCTGGTTCCTATATAAGTGTGTAACTGACACCACACTGGGAAGTGTGGTATATTGGTTGAAAATTCCGGGTGTCTGTAAAATCTTGATTTTCGTCAGCTGTATTTCACTATAGCTGGCGTGAGTTATGAAAGACAATGTCATACGATGCCTCGCACTACCAGTACTGTATATTAATAAATTATGTTATGATTTTTGACATTCCTTTGCGGTTTCGCTTTCCATCAAAATATTTGAAGATTTATTCAGAATATGGTTGCTCTGGTGTTTACTATAACGTGAATATCTGTAGCGATATTCCTTTATCGCACATCACAGATGTTCATGTGTGTGGGGAAATGTTGGGTCAGTTACCTACACGCTGTGGTATGGAATTGCCGGTAACCATGGCAATGATACAGCCATCATTTTTCCATGTTTCCTTTTGTTTCTTCTTCTTCTAATCGGCTCAGTCTGGAATGGATATTAAGACATTATTTGTTGGCATGAATCATGCAGTCGTCTGAAGTCAGTGAAAGTTAAATTCTGTTGTACCCAGATATATAGAAAGTTGCGATTTTCTTTACAAAATTAAACAAGGTTACACGTACACTGAGCAAGGTCTGTTCATGCAGATGGCTACCATGGCAGGGCCTTTATACGGTCGTGTGGGACCCAGTAAAGTGTACATCGCTATATTTGGCTATATTTTAGAATTCAAAAAGTTGGCCTACCAGTTATATATGTAGTAAGCAGGTGAAAAATTTCTCCCCCCCCCCCACTCCGTCTCCCATCCCTCCTGTCCAGAAATGAATCGGTATATTAGTTTTTCTAAACAATTGGTGACAAACAGCACTGTATAGGTAACCATACTCAAGTAAAAGTTCTAATCAGCTTGTAGTAAACACAAACCTGTTTGTACTGCAGGGTACGTAACCATGCACAGGTGGGCTGGCTCGAGGACCGCGCACGGTTACGGTTCTCGCGTAAATCGCAAAGCATACGCTACAATTAGCCATGTCCGTTAGTATACTCCATGGGTTTTCAACTTAATTGGTGCGCCCCTCTTAGCGCACTTGAGAAGCAAGGAGAATGCACTGGGATAGGTCTCTGCATGACCTACCTGAGCCACATTGTAAAAATAGGCTGACGAAAGAGTGTGTTGCCATATCTGAATTTCCAAATCATTAAATTTGAAAGGGGGAGAGGGTGGAAATTCGTCCTAAATGTTCATCGAGATCGAGCTTAAAGGTAGTCAGTACAGGCCCTAAATTATTGCATGCTTTAATTGTTAGAAGTTTTCAAAAAGTACTTTCCTAGAGGTCTTTACTCTCCAAATAGTTCTCAGACATTTTGAAGGAACACACAAGATGATTGAATGTCCCAGTGAGGAAAATTTCCTCGAAGGTTGTAATAAAAACAGTTTAAGAATTTAGACCAAAGGTGACCGTATTTGAATATCTAGCATATTTGGGGCCAACTGAATACAGCATACCTTTAACTATCAGTTTCTGTCATTTGCGATTTTGTTCTTAATAGTTAGCAAGTCCGCTGAATACTTCTTGTCTTAAAATGTCAAACTTATAGTCTACAAAATTCATTTCATATGATGCCCTGAGCTGTTCCTCTCCCCAATATTCCCCCTCCCCACAGCACACACCCTCGCACTATATCGCTGTACACACCAATCAACTTTCAGATGCTGGAAAAGACAAATCTCACGTTTGCAGAGAAATTTGCGAAGAAATAATCTTTCAAAACAGATCCTATTTAATTCAATTTTGCGTACCATCCTTGTTAATCACATTAGTTTGTACTTGACAATACAAAACAGTGTTTACATTGAGAAAGCAACATTTAGACTGGACTTGACAGCACCACACACTGACATTGACTGATTACAGACTATTTGTTATATGGGATATACACCCAGCATTTCGTTCTACGTAAGCAGTGTCGATTACATTTTAATACTTCCATATCAAACATTAAATTCCTCAATAACAGATTATAACTCAGTCTCGCTAACAACACCATGATTCCGCCGAAATATCTATCATTTCCGTAACCCGCTTAAATCACACTGTAAAGGGAATCGCATGTTGAAGGCTGAAGCATCAATATCCGACCAGCATGCGATCCAAAAAAAAAACCCAAGCCTGATACGACTGCTCAAACAGCAGTGTCGTCAGCCTATAATTTGCATACACAGGCGGCCGCCATTGTTGTGGGAGGGTGTACATACATTGACCAATACGAGTAGACCCTCTCGTAATCTATGTACTCGCATTAGCTCAGCGCAGCACGTTCACTGTACTGTGTACGATCCTTCTTTCTCCTTTTGTTCATGGCTCTCGCATTCTCCTTCTTTCCTCACACACGTTCGTTTTGTGTGGGCTCGTTTCATTACCAATCATCATCAGATTCCGGTTATCGCCATATCACTGTGCGTCGAAAACCCTTCTTTCGTGATTCGTGGGAAATTTAAGGAAATATGAGAGGTTCAAGAGCATGAAAATTTTGTCGGAATTCTCATATTTTGCAAGGCGTTCATGAAAGGTTCAGTGTATTGTGGCTTTATGGAGCAACAAATCTTGCTGACTGTACGGACTTAAAACATTACTTCGTTTTGAACATAATTTTCAACTCTAATTTACCTCCAGGTGATTTAACAGATGACCTAGTTGTGGAGCATCGGTTTCTTAAATCCTTATCGGAGGAGTAAGGGGTCAAAATGGCCAAATTTCTGGACAAAGATCCGTTCGTTTACGAGCAGGAAAAGTCGGGCTTTCTTCAAAGTTTACATCAGTTTCATGCAGCCAGAGGGTCAGTGTTTGTAATGATCAACATTCATTTAAATTTGCCTCCACATTTCTCGCGTTATTGTTGTAATTCTTTGTTTACACTTCGACTCTTAGTTTAACATGGGTCTCGTCATTTCCTCGTGCACAATAAGGGTTAGCTTTGCTGTAAATTAATTAATCAATTGAAGGCATATGATGTGCTCTTACTTAGCTTAACTCCGTAGTTGTTATGTATTGAAATGTCTGTAGGACTGCAACTACATCATGGCTAGGTTGTGATACTGATAGTGTGGTGCTAGGGTTGTGGCCAGGCATCCCTAGCCTGCTTAAATCAAGGACCATTTTGTACCTTACTGCAAAATTCAGAGGGCAACACAGATGTTGCCTGCCTACTCAGCTTTATAACATACTATTCTGATCGTTTACTTTCCAATACAAATTTCAAATTCTGTTTAATTGAATATTGCTGCTGTGAATTTGTACTGGCTATGGTATTAACTCATATGCTACACAAGGGTCTCATAGTTTGACTGCCATAGCAGTCTTTAATGGGAATGTACATCAAAATGGTTTACGTTGAAGTAAAATTGTACATTATTTTATCCGTTAATTGCTGTCCAAAAATGTTCTATAGCTTTGAAGATTATTGAGCTGTAGGCCTAGACTAGGCCTAACCTAAAACTTACGTGGACCATTTCTCTAAGAATGCATCAACCAGTCAAAGCAAGTTATGCAGCGTGCCCCATTTCTTTTATTTGTTGCGTTACCATTTTGTTGTAAATTTAGACTGTTTGGTGGACATCACATACAGTAGGGTGTGCGGTTGAATATTTGATGGTAGAATTACCTAACAATGCCTTCTAAGTTAATGGCTTTGTAGTCTTCTTGAGAAATAGTAGGCATATTACCCCAAAAAGGACACCTTATGATGCTGTTCTCCAT
Source organism: Apostichopus leukothele (assembly GCA_010014835.2). NCBI lineage: Eukaryota > Metazoa > Echinodermata > Holothuroidea > Aspidochirotida > Stichopodidae > Apostichopus > Apostichopus leukothele. Next base: position 121,078 of record JAAAKB020000017.1, on the reverse strand, counting down.
TATTACTTTGGCCTGGACAATATCCCAATGAAAGAGAAACACATTTTCATGTTCCAAAAGAGCACTACATGTATGTTAATAACCCTGGACATTACATTCCGTTAGACCACTAAATGCGTCACCTGTCAAAGTGAAATAACAGATGGAGATCTCCTTTAACATGATTTAAGCAGATTGTTTGCTAGCAAGTAACGTAAGTGTATCTTCTGCTTGCTACATACTTCTGTTAGATAATACTCCAATAAATATGGCATAAGTCAATGTAAATGTCAGCAAAAGACTGCATCTCTTTGTCTCCCATATATGGTGCAGTCAGCTGGTAGTTAAATTAAGCCTTTTCAATTAACAATAATAATTAATAATAATAATTACAAACAACTTTTAGATGCGTCGACTGGTCGTGACTAAATTCGGACATTGTTACACACGTGTGGAAAGTCTTGGTGAGTCGGGCCGTGTGTGTGTTTAAAACTATGACAGAACTAGACCGCAGTAGCCAGTTTAAAAAAATGTAACCAATCACAGGGTGATTAATTTGCTTGCTACCTAAACTAGCTCCTGTCGTTAACAAGAAAGCAATGTTGTGAGCAGGCAGTCAGTTGTAAGTCTCTTTACGACTATCAAAAGCTAGGTCATAACAGTCGAGTTGAGCCGGGCATTGTGCTGCAGGGCTTAGACCAGGGATTCCCTAACTGGGGTGCATGGGGTTTGTGAGACGTTTCTGAAAGTCAAAACTAGAGTACTTTCTGTGGAACTAATATCTGATATATCATATAGTTTAGTAATGTATAAAAGTTGTACCTATCGACAAACTCTTTTTGGGTTCCATACGCATATGTTGCCATATGTAGTAGTAGCGTACTGTGCATGTGATTAATAACTGAATTATGAAACAGACACAGGTCACATGTGAAATTGGTGTACGCATGACAGTACTGTACGTCATGAAGATCTGAGAAAGTAACTGAAAGGTTGGCCAAAGTAATTATTATTATTTTGGAAATTCCAGATGACCTCCATTTTACCTTCAGGACACAAAGCAAAGTTAGCATAAATTCATGCTTGAAAATTGTTGTTGAGTGACAACATGCAGTCACTAGCCTGTTCTAACATGATATATCAGTTCAATATTATACTATGAACTTGATCTTTTACGAAGCACTGTTATGCTTAGATAAGTCTAAAATGAACTAGGGGAGACCATAAAAGTATCTTTTTATTGATCTCTCTATCTCTCGACAGTTCGTAAAGCTCAATATCAACTGATAATAAGTTAATAGTTTCACAGTCATTTCTCACTCATTCAATGATAAAATAGGATTTTTCAATAAAGTAAAATGATTAGTCAAAGAGATGTAGCCAGTGAAGCCAATACCTCACCCAAACATCATAATCCATGTTTGCTATAATAAAGACATACTCCCACAGTCTAAAATCCCCCCCCCCCCAAAAAAAAAATAATCATATCCTTTTTTACTAAGATAAGAATTAAATTCAAGATCTGAGCGAAGTAAACACCAAATAAAGCAATTTTGGCATTTCAAAGATTAATATTTACATTAGGTCTGTTAAAGATATTTTGTAGGAAACGGCGAAACGCCAGATAATTTGAGCACAGTATAATCAAAACATAAATGTTGAATGGTTTTGCACATAGACAAAAGTTGCATACTTTTTCAATTTATCACATTGATATTGTACAAGTAGGAATTAATGGGAATAATCCTATGGTCGATATCGGAATCAACGAAGTTTTACATCTATGTTACACTTAAAACTTATAAAGCAATATAAATTCCATTTCCTCGCTTGAAATTAATATACTTTAGCAAGCACCTTTGATGGGATTTGTTTGGATGTTTCATAGGTTCTATCAAATCTTTTGTACACATATTTGCTGCTTAAAATGATCGCTACTTAACAACAAGTTTAGATCAAAATTAACGGGTCCGCGTATGAACACTCATGTTTGTTCCGAAGTAAATTGGCCACTAAGACTTAATGGACTTTACTATGCCATAATATTATAAAAACAAAAAGTGTGAATGAACCTGAAAATTATTAACAAATCTTTTAAGTGTCAAGAAGTCACCATTATGAGACAAGAGGTCATAAAAACAAAATTAACTTCTTTATCAATCAAACGACTGTAACAAACTGGCTTATATCCCAACCCGAATTGAGCTCTTGTTCTATATAGGAAGACTTAAAACCATCTCTGCATCATTGAAAGACTCATGCTCATTGCGTAAATGAGAATATATTAACCCAAATATTTCTTTCCAGAAGGGGTTTGTAACGTTTTAACTTTAACAAAAATCGACGCCATTCATATGTAAACAAATTATCAAAGCTTATGCCATAAGTATGTAACAAATACTATTGTTTATCCTTACTATGGATTGGTTTTCTCTTAATTTAGAAGTGACGTTTGTTGTTACTAAAATATAATTAACAACCAACTACTTCTTTGTGTCACTTTGTGGTGTTGTTGTTGTTTGTTTGTTTTCTTCTAAAATGTAATGTAATGTCTAATGTAATACGTGAATATAGATTATTCATTATTATTGTGTTTATCCATATTGCTGTTAACTGTATACTCCAAAACTAATTGTTAAAACATATATTAAATCGTAAATTTAACAATAATACTTCCCTTTTTTTTGTTATCCAGAATATTTTTCAGCAGTAGCAAATGTCAGTAATTAAAACTTAATGGAATTTGCTGCAACAGAGAATGGCGTCTATTTTACCTATTGAACTAACCTTATACCCAGGGTTATGGATAATCAGATCTAGCCCTGTGCCCCATCTTTGAAGTCTTCAGTAATCCCATATTTCCCGGGCCTCTTATTGAACCAGGGCCTGACCCCCTCCCTCCACTCCCTCCCCGCGCCCTCACTCGCCAGGCCTTTCTTACAACAACACGGATCATGAGTAAATTTGATACGCTAAAATGTATAAGGACCTTCTTGTATTTGACAATTTGCGTTTAAATTTTATATTGTACATTCTTATGTAATAAAAGTAATATCTATCAGATTAATTATGCAGTTTGCATTACTATAAATACGACATTAAACATTACATACCAACATATATTGCTATTGAATCTTTCTTTTTATAACCGTATCTTTCTAATATGAATGTTCAACTAATATGTTAATCTTTTGTTTTATATAATATATGCAAGAACAAGTTTAACGAATGTATTTCAGGTATTATAATGGTAACGAAGGGTTGTATACAATCGTACAGCAATGCTTATAAATAACCAAAACAACAATAACAACAACACACACAGAACACACACAGAACAGACATGCATACAAACACATTCTTTTACACAAAATGAATATAGACCACAATAACAACGTAGTGAGCATATAGACCCCCCAAAAAAGTACAGCGGACCTTTTAAGTCGAGGAGTCATGGACCCTGTTTATCAATGAAAGTACACCCTTCTGCCTGCATGTGGAGATATCTGATCACATTTTGTTTTTGATCTCTTAGGGCCCAAACTGTCAACGACGGGACCTCGTTTGTGCGTTTGCTCAATCAGCGGACTTGGAAAGATTACCAAGGGAAGCCTATTTAATGCCCGGGGCGGATCCAAAAGCTCTGCGCCTCCAACCAGGTACAGTTAAAATGACCCCGGTGTTGGACGTACTTTTAAGTCCGTGTTTAGTAGGAAAGGATACGATTTGTAATCCCTTCATAACCCCAAGGGATATTGTCGTGGTCTTTCGGAATCTCTGAAGTCGGTCTCAAACGGTTGGGGATCAACGTATTTTGGGTGGAATTACAAATCCTGAAATATTTAGAGGTGAAAATAGGCTTGTTCGCTTTTTGAACGGTGAAGATGCTCTATGCAAAACAATACGACAGTTATTTTTTGGGGGGTTTTGTTTTGTTTTGCTGTTGTTATCTTACATTGACGCTGCTTCAGTGTGGGAGGTCCTTAGCCCTCCTTGATCGGGTCGGTCGTGAACTAATAACGGATGAAAGAAATGGTTTAAGCATACTCAAATAGCAGCCACAACTATTTACAAAGCGGGTATTCGTCAGCAATACGGTTATCCGTACCTATACTCTCATCACATATCATTTAGTATAGGATTGTCGGTTTACCTACATATACCGCATTATCATACATAGGTTCTGTAGGCCATTAGTTCCGATACTTATTATTATTTTTTTATAAATAAATAATAATTTTTTTGTAAGCCGCATCGGATATGATAAAATTGATGCAGAAACTACCCTGCTGTTTTTCAGAATCATCAATAATCTTGAAAGATTCACGTTAAACGAAAAATGAAAGAAAATGTACGATTTTACCTCCGTCTTTGGCTAACATGGCTAAAAACCGAAACAGCGGATTTAAAAGATGACTGTAATTAGTATTGATATGTCATTAATATTGATATGTTATTAGTACTGCTATGTTATTAGCATTGATATGTCATTAGTATTGATATGTTATTAGTATTGATATGTTATTAGTATTGATATGTTATTAATATTGATATGTTATTAATATTGATATGATATTAGCATTGATATGTCCTTAGTATTGATATGTAATCAGTATTGATATGTCGATAGTATTGATATGTTATCAGTATTGATATGTCCTTAGTATTGATGTGTTATCAGTATTGATATGTCATTCGTATTGATATGTTATTAGTATTGATATGTTATTATTATTGATATGTTATCAGTATTGATATGTTATCAGTATTGATATGTTATTAGTATTGATATGTTATCAGTATTGATATGTTATTAGTATTGATATGTTATTATTATTGATATGTTATCAGTATTGATATGTTATCAGTATTGATA
>JAAAKB020000017.1:61928-78221 GCA_010014835.2 Apostichopus leukothele | reverse complement strand
ACAACTGTACCGTATCAAAAGGAAACCACAATATTCTGAGTAAATGAACTTACTCCAGAGGGGAGGATTAGGGAGTGGGGGAATGAAATTGGGGAGAGTATAACTTCCATTAACAAAAGCCTTCCTGCACTAATCCATGGGAATTAGGCTGCATTTATGTATGTTTTATTCTCAAGATTTGACTGTTTTTGTATCCCTAACAGGCTGATTTAAATACCACGCTATCGGAAGATACTAGTGCCTTCTATGGAGTATCGAGCCTTTATGAAAGTACTGAAGATATGACCATAAGCTGTTCAACGAAAGTCTGCTCGTTTGGGAAACAGGTCGTTGAGAAAGTGGAGGTAGGCAACAAAGACAAATTAAATCTTTTGATTCCTCGAAAGTATCGACAAAGTGGTTATCAAGTCCTATATAAGTATCGACAGATATGTTCATTAGCTTTGAAAACACTGTAATGCTTTAACTTATTTTTCCCCAAAATTAGTTTTCCAGAATTTTTTTTTTTCTGATAATTTTTTGTGAGTTTTGTAGTTGTATCTATTTGCATTGCAGTATGAACAGCTCCTAACCAATAAACCTGATTGAAATGGTATATTCATACTGTCGTTACAAGTGCCAAAAATTGTCCCAACTGGGTGTATGAAACTTTACAAATCTTTATTTCAACTTTTATTTTTAAATAAGTGGAATTTCAGTATTCATTTAAAGTTTGCATGTGATTACTGCAAACAATACAACAAACAATAATGTGTCCTTCTCTCACTACATAGTGTTCAGAATTAGTGTTTCAGAATTAAACACATTGCTTGGTGTTTCAGAATTAAACACAGTATTTCAGAATGAAACAGTGTTTAGTGTTTCAGAATTAAACACAAGTGTTTAGTGTTTCAGAATTAAAGCCAGTGGTGTACATATCTCACTACATAGTGTTCAGAATTTAGTGTTTCAGAATTAAACAATGTTTCAGAATGAAACACTGTTAGTGTTTCAGAATTAAACCCATTGGTGTAAATAGTATGTCCCTCTCTCCATACATAGTGTTTAGAATTCAGTGTTTCAGAATTAAACAGTGTTAAGTGTTTCAGAATGAAACACTGTTAGTGTTTCAGAATTAAACCCATTGGTGTAAATAGTATGTCCCTCTCTACATACATAGTGTTCAGAATTCAGTGTTTCTGAATTAAACACAAGTGTTTAGTGTTTCAGAACTAAACACAAGTGTTTAGTGTCCCTCTCGCACTACATAGTGTTCAGAATCTAATAAAGTTATTACTTAACTCATTTTTCACCAATTAGCTTTCTATGATTGAAGAAAGTTACACGGTTTGTCTTCAATAGTTTAATTAGTCGCAATCTTATCTGGGGATCAGTACTCGACTTGTTCTGTAAAGTTGTTGCACACTCGTTAACCAGATGAAAAAGCACAGCTTTAAGAGCAGTCAGCACTCGGAGGAAAAGTTTTATTGCAGATCAAATATATACCCTGCTGGGGAGTAGTTATGTATCTAATGATTATAACTGGAGTCAGTAATTTTAGTGAGCAGTAAAATAATAAAACAGTAGTAAATGCTGATTAATGTTCAGATTATGATGTTAGAAGGAGAGGGTTTTGCATTTGAAAATATAAAAAAATATGAAAAAGCAACAGAGAATCGGTTGTCCATGCTGTATGTTTGAGATTATTAGAAAAGTTTAATTAGAGCAGACTGAATTATCAGCAAAACCTTCATATACTACAGGTGTGTATTGAGGGGGATGGGGGGGGGGGCTTCCCAATGGTTCAACTTCCCAGCTTCTTGGGGTGTTTCACCTTTAAAAGTCAAAACACATTTTAATAGTTTTTGATAGTGTAGAAAAAAATCATAAGCTAGTCAGTTGGATTTTTGCTTTTTTGTCGATTCTGAATTCGATTTTGACTGTACAGTTTATAGTAACGGAATGAGTTCAATTCATTTTATAGTTGGATTTTATGATAAACAAATTAAATATGGGTCAGACTGAAGTGTCTATAACTGGACCACTGAAAAAGAAAGCCCCTTAATCTCTTTACAAACTTTATCACCCTCGTAAATTTCGAAACATTTTGACACTTTCTGAGAAAGATCATTATTCATGGGGAAGATGTCAAGATGAATGCCATTAATCAGATGGTGTACAAAACTAAAACACAAGTGTACAGGCTTCAAGCTTGTTTATGTCGGTCTTACGGTACTCTACTCATCCATGGAAGGGGACAGATAAGGCATCATGAATAAACATTAAATACGTTTGATACATTCCAAAAAAAATTTAATGAGAATTGGTGAAAATTAGGCATAAACGTCTGCGGGTCTGCGTAATTAATATGACGATAAAACAATACGTTGAATTTGATATACATGTATGAAATTTTTTCTTTATCTGTCTTAACAGTTTTTAAATCTCGCTCGCCAGAAATCCAATCATGCGTAAAAATACAACATGTCGTAGATAGAAGTACTGAAGGAAAGAAAGTTTTGGCTCAATGCAGAATACCGCTTTGCGGCAGCTGCCATTGTCTGCAAGATGTGATGTATTCTGCGGGGAAAAGTTATACTCGATCATTGAATATTTTTAAAATACGCCTGATGTAATCAATACCCCGAGAAAGTGTTTTACTTTTATGTGGCTAAATGTGCTGTTTATCCTTGGCCTAGAAGACTTGTGTAACAGAGGCACTCAGCCCATTGCCTGCTATATACAAAAGCTGCCTTTTACTCCAATATTGTCTAACGACCCCCTCCTCGTAATTTCTTGACAGAGTGAAAATCCCCGATTCGAGAATAATCGCTATATGTACAGGATAAACCGTTCGCCCATGTGTGAGTACATGGTCAACTTCATCCACAAACTGAAGCACCTCCCGGAGAAATATATGATGAACAGTGTCCTAGAAAACTTCACAATACTGCAGGTGAGTAAGAAAGACACCCCTCCCCCCCCTTAAATAACATCCATCCCCCCACCCCACAAATTGAAGCACTTCCCAGAGTTGGAGTTGTAATGGTTTGATAATGTATGCCTGCTTTGTATATAGACATTTGGGCAGATCGTCAACGTGTACAGCTAACAACAAGTAACTTGCGTATGCTTTGTCCCAGTGTTCATAAAGAGCATTGGAAACCGTTAGATTAGTGTCAATTCAAATGAGAATTCGCTTTGGCAAATTTTGAAGTCGCGGTTCCCAGCCCTTGCCGACTAATACATGGTGGGTTTCTCATTCAGGAGAAATCCAGTGTTTTCCCCCATCTGAAGAACTGGTCCTCCAAACAGTAAAAAATCCCAAATGAAGTGTAAGTTCTAAGCAATTTGGCTTTTGCTACATAGACATGTATGCATCTGCTCAGTATCATAAGATAAATGCAATCCAGTTCGATACAATATTACAAAGTTTTACAAAGAATCATAATCAGCGTTATGTACCTCTTCGTGTGAATTTTTGGTTGTAATCGAGTAATTTTGTCACTTTCTACAGGTGGTAACCAACAGGGACACGCTCGAGACCCTGCTATGCATTGCCTTTGTATTTGAAGTGTCGACAAGCGAACACGGTGCTCAACACCACATTTACAGACTTGTCAAAGACTGAAATTTGCTAAAATGCAGCACGACGACCACGATGTATCTCAGAGCAATATGGTATTCAACGGCTACGTGTCTTTAAAATGGTGCCTGGCATTCAGTACTGCAGAGAGAAATACAAGACCTTGCTCCATTCATTTCAAGAGCTTCTTACCGATCTCTCTGTCGAGCAGAGGAAGAATAAAATAGGCCAACTCTCCCTGGGTGACCTGGAAAAAAAAAACTTAGAGAAAGAGACAGAGAGATGGGGAGAGATGGAGAGATGTTAATATGAAAGGTAGTAAAAGTTTGGAATTTTTGTGTTATTGCCAAAGGTGGGCGGGCTTAGAAGTGGGTGATTTGTACCTCAAGAAGAGCTGGTAAGCATTAATACCCAGAGCAGAATAAGTGGGCAGGACCCAAAGGCCTGCTAAAGCAAAGGTTAAAGGTCAATTGGAGGGTATCTAGGGTGAGGGGCGGGTCGGTCAGGACGGGACGCCCTCTCGTCGGAAACGGTTATAGCTTGCTTTATCTTACGATTCTCTTTGACTAACGTGTACATGTGCCCTGCTATTTATGTTACGAGTGTTTCAATATTGACTACTAACATGATCAAACTTGCCCGAAATTATAATGTTTTAAGAGGCAAAGAAAAGGCTGAGAGAAATGATAGTGAACGAGAGAAAATATTTCCAAACAAGACATGTTAAAAAGAATCGGGAGAGAAAGGAATTTGAAGGGAAACTTCTTCTCCAGTTATCTTGTTTTTAGATATTTATGATCGGTCTATGATTTCTGAATATTAATCATGCTAACACATCAGCATCTCTCTTCCGTTTCGTGTCCTATTTTATTTTAACCGGAAGACTACTTAGGGCAGGCAGATTCATCGAAGATGCTTTCATAATTTTGTTTTTATTTATTTTATTTTTTTATTGTAGTTGTATGCAACATTAGACCATATGCAAAAAAATGGTATTCATTAACATACAAATGCGGCTCAAAGCTTGTAACTTATTCTCCATTCTACCAACATTTTTTTTTTTTTTTTGTGAGTTTTTTGTTTGGTCTCATTTTACTGCCCCCCAAGGGTACAAATCATTTTTGCAAAGAAAAACAGCCAAATTTAAAATGAACTGAATATCTGTTTTCTCATTTCCACAAACTTTCGATTAGTTTTTTAGATCAAAGTGATTCCTACGTTATTAGCTTTATTTTGTGAATAGAATTATCACCTTAGGATGATTTACAAGGAAATGTTATTTATTCATTCTGCACGCACCAAAAGTTGTGTTAATAATTAATAATGCGAGTCATTTAAAATATAACCTGTAATAATTAAAATTATTTAGAATAACAGCTCTGGTGTCGTTAGCTGCACAGGTCAGTAGGAAACCAGAGTGCTAAATTGTATTCATGCCATTGGACTGTGAAATAGCTGTTTCATTCGCTCAATTAATGCATGCACAAAGTAGATTAGTAGGAGATAATGAGAATATGTAGAGATTGGTCTATAGATTCATTAGTTTAACAATGACGACAACATTTCTTCCAAACTACTGTCTTTTAGTTTGGGAGACGAGACATGTGTGCTTGTGTAAGATGTTCTCTACATATCTGATCATTCGTGATATCATTTTTGTTTGGTTTGAATTATGCTTTATGAATATTCATAGCTATTACAGCTATGAGCTGTTTAGGATTTGTTCTGATATTACCTTTGATATTCGCGTTTAATTTAATCTGATTACCTGCTTACAGTTTGGATCTTGCTCTGCTTGGTTCTATGTGGTTCTGAGTCTGGGCTTTTTGTTTGACAGGACTCCTAAGTTTGTTTTAGTTCTACATGGTTTTTACGTGCTTCTGCTCAGCTCTAAGTGACTTTTCATGATTCAAAATCATTTTCTAAATTGTCAATTTTATTCTACTCTATGTGGTTCTACATGATTTGACATAGTTCTCTGTGTTTCTACATGGTTCTATGTGGCGTTACATTGTTCTATGTGGTGTTACACGATTCTGCATATTCCACATAGTGCTATGTGGTTGTACATGATTCATTGTTTCTACATAGTTCTAAGTGGTGGTATGTGGTTCTATGTGTCTCTACATGGTTCTATGTGGCGTTACATGGTTCTATGTGGTGTTACATGATTCTGCATATTCCACATAGTGCTATGTGGTTGTACATGATTCATAGTTTCTACATAGTTCTATGTGGTTCTATGTGTCTCTACATGGTTCTATGAGGTGTTACATCGTTCTATGTGGTTTAACATGATTCTATATGTTTCTACATAGTTCTGTGTTGTATTATATGGATCTTTGTGGTTTAACATGGTTCTTTGTGGTTCTACATCGTTCTATATAGTTTTCCACAGTCCTAAGTTTTATTTGGTTCTCTGCATTTTTACATTGTCCAATATAGTTGTTCTGGGCACTTGTTTAAATCTGAATTGGTTCTTCTTTCTTCTAATGGGTGATACATATATTTAATTGGGTTCCCTATTGTTCTCAGGTAATTATCTTGCAACGACCTCAATCACAGCTTGCTGCAGTCACGCACAAATCAGGCTCTAGTTCTCATCCAAACCAGTGGTTCATGCGGTCTTTGCGAGTAGTGATTGTTCATGAATAGTTCATTCCCAAGCTGCAAGAAACAGATTCTAAATATAATTTGAATGTGTTTAAAGGAAAGCTTTAAAGCAGCTTCTTGTTGAATTATGTCAGTTCCCAGCGGTGGATTTGATCGTTACAGAGTTGGTTTAAGATGAAGGGAATTTAAGTTGATATTTTGTCAGTTTTAAGTTGAACCTACTACTTAATATCATGACAAGTTCAGAAAAATTAAATCCAAAAGTTGTCTAGTCCAGATTTGCCTTCCACTGGAAAACTTCCTATTATAGCCCCATTATATGTCTTAATCATCCCTTCCAGTTCTAATCTGTAGTCTTCGACTGAATTAAATAGTAAACTGCTTGTTTACCGTTTCATTGATTTAGAGTCGAAGTGACTCATTTGCTAAGGGAGTTGTAACAGATGGCTAAATCTATGGCCAAGTAAAAATATTATTTTACAAAACGTTCGTCTTGATTGGCCCTTCAATGTCTCCTAGTATCTAGAAGTGATTGAAGGCTGTATTTAGTACTTTAAGAGAGGTGGTTTAGGTTGACATAACCAAGTAGTTGTGTCTTTTTTCAAGAAAAAAGTAAGGAGAGAAAGAAAGGTAATACATAGTTATGGATTCAGAAAATTATTTTGTATTTTGTTGGAAACTTGTGTAATCTATTTGAAGATAGATTGTCCAATACTGGGAATCATACAACCGATGGTGCATTAGGACTTCTTAAATTACATATTTCATTTTTAATGTCATTTATCAGTTCAAATTTAATCAGATAATGAAAAGGAAGTTGACAATGTAACAATTTCATTTCAAGGAAATTTATAAATAATTTTTTTTTTTTTTAATTGGATGTACTTCAGGTTGTTTGTTAGGTTTAGACTTTCTCTAAATCTTAAAATATTAAAACCTGCTGCTTTTAGTTTAATCTGTTTTTTCTCTGTTCTTCCTCATTTTTTATGTGGAAATGAATTTTCTTTTTGCTTTATCTTTAGATGACTTATTTTAACCTTTTAATTATTAATGTCATAAGTTTATATAGGTGCCATAATCACACAGACTACCATTTATTGCTCCATTAAGTTTCAGTAGATTATTTAGTTCGGAAAATATTTTCTCTCGGTGAGGGTGAATAAACCTTGTGCTATGTCAAAAAAAACAACAAAGAATTGTAAAATGAATAGTTCATATAGTAAATAAATTTGGTAACACCATAGCTTGCATTGAAGTGAAATTTAACGTTACAGCTAAAGTGGAACAGTTTTCAGACAAGTGACCTCCAGTATTACAAGTCCTGCATCTTTTGCTCTTTCAAACTATGTTTATAACATCCCAATCAGGTTGGTATGGATGGCTTGGTCGAAATGCGATTTGCATGGGAAAATATTTTGAATGGAATAATTCGGAAACTAACAGGAGCAAAAATGAACTTTGTCTGGAGAATGAAGAGAGGTGAAATTTGGTTCAATTCTGGAATTCAATTTTTGTGAACCATGAGAGGTACAGTTTTTTTTATATTATTAACGAAGGGGTAATTACACTAGATGCTTTCTCTAGCCTACCACATAACATATATTGAGAATACATACCTAGCTTTTTATTAGCTTAGAATTTATTACCAGTGGGAAAGATATTCAATCACATTTGCCTAACAGAAATAAGAGATATTATTGCGAAGTGATAGTGAATGATTTTATGTGAAAAGTTGGGGCTTTTGGGTGTGAAACGGAAAATTGAAATATAAATCATATTTAATCAGAATTATTGAGTCTGTAATCGGAGTGATGCTAATTGTGGCTGTCAAGCCATTGGTTCTCAGATTTTGTTTTTTCCTATAATTTATCAACTAAGGGTTTAAATAGTGCATGCCTTAACCTGTTTTTAAGTGACCTTCAAGCATTATTTCAATGGCGGAAGTTCACCAAAACTTGAAGAAATTAGTTAATGCCGATTTTTAAAAACCGTGCCTTTTGTATTAATTCAAACTGCGTTTGTTATGCTCATGAAATTTACCTGATGATTACTGTGGTATTTTTTTTTTATTTTTTTTTTTTTATGTTTTATTTTCTTAGATAAATATAAATCAAAATTAGAGAGAAAGTTGCAAATGATTGATAAAAAGACGAAAGTATTCTATGAAATAAAGGACAAAGTTTTCTGACAGCTGTAGATGTATTGTGATATAAAAGTGCCTGTTCAATATTTCAGATTTGATGTTTTGAATCATGCGGTGGTGACCCATTCTGGGTAAAGTGTGACAACTATGCTTCAATTTGACACAAAACAACTATTTTGTGTAACTGCTATTATGTCAGGCAAAACTGTTTTAAAAAGCCAGAGGTGTTATCCATCATTGAAGGTTGCATTGTGCTAGGTTTGGCATCGGTCAAAGCTCAACTTAACCTTTGGCCATGAGAAATGCCAGACCCATTAGATCCATTAGTAATAAAATGACCATTGTTAACTTCATTTTACCCTTGGAAACATAGATTTGAAGGACTCCTCCCCTTCTTTGAAATGAAACCACTGAGATTCAAATCATTATCATTGTATTTAAGGGAGTTGTGAACAGTGAATTAAAAATGAAACATTGCATGATAGTACATTTAGCTCTGTTGCTATGACAACATCATTCTCACAAAGGTTTTCACAAAGCTATGAAAACCTTGAAGCTAAATATTGTGATAAAGTAGAAACCTTGCAAACAATTTAAAAAAACAAAAAAATGGGTCAAATTGTGGACCTTGTAACCACAGTACAAAGTTTAGGGGGCTGTGATATGGTATTTATCAACAAAACTTTACTAATTCATATTTAAAGTCGATTTTTACTTTATATTTATCGTTAAAATGCATTTGAGGGCGAGTCTGTGTATTCAAAGCTATTTGGATAGTGTCATTATCAGGGAACTTTTTGTTACTTATAAACAGGATGTCATTGAATAATGCTTAACAATGAAAAAAAAAGTACTTACCAAAAAGTTTACCATAACCTTCAGGCTTTATATATTTACACACACACACATAGTTTTGGAAGAAACTATAACTGCATTCATTATTGTACTTTAATGGGATAGTGTTCACAATACTAGCTACTTTTAGCAGCTATGGGAAATGTTTCCTTGCTATTCGGTTATAAAATCCCATAGCAATATAGGTTATTTACTTCACTAAGCAAGTTTCATATCAAACTTGAAGAAAAAGGTGATTTTTTTTTCAAGTTTTCCAATAGTTTAATGCAATGCCCAAGAATGAAGAAAGTGTCAAAGAACGTAATTTTTAGAAGTGGATGCATTTGGTGGAAAAATATTCTCCAAGGGTGTCTTAGTTTTGATCAATTCAAATTTTATTTTGAGGAATATTTGCTAGATTTGAAGTGGAATATATATGGTTATGTCAAAATGGAAATAGAAATTCAAGCGTTAACAGCTTCATAGTAAATTTGAATAGCGAGAAAGTCTAAATTTTTTTTTTCCAACTCAACATACTGCTTAAACTCCATAGTAACCCACAGCCTTGTTGCCTTGGTACTCACAGCTCCAATGTTTTCACAAGTCAATGCTCGGTAAAGTCCACCCTATCTTGAATTTTCCTTCAATTTTAAAGCAGTATAGTGTATTTATAGGCATGGTTGTGTTTCTCTGTTCTTTAGTTCATGTCAGGCTAGGCTAGCTGGTCCAAATATCCATGTCAATCAATAAAGTGTATTCACTCGTTAATTTGTTGGTTTTTTTGCTGTTCAATTTTTTTTTTTTTTCCTTCAGTTTTTAGTGATTTTATTTTCTTCAATATGTGTACATATCAATCTAGCAGCCATTTTTGTATGTATTTCTTTTTCATAAGTTTCTTCTTAATTTGAATATCATGTTGGGTTTTTGAATCACCTTGATTTAATCAAAATCAACATCCCATCATGCTCGTAAACGACGTCAAATCGCGTGTACTTTTTTTCTCCAGGGATGACCGAGTTCCGAAAGGATCTTGCTCAGATAAAACTGATTATTCAAAGTGCCTATCACAATGTAAGGTATTTCAAGACTTTTTACTATTCATCTTATTTTCGTTTTGATACCGATATTTCCTCCGTTTTCTTATGTTCATATTTGTAAATAGAAAATGATTTTATGATACAGCTTTCATAAGAACATGTACGGATAAGATCAAATCGATAAATGACTTGGCCTCATTTCTTTATGGTTCTCCTGTTATCACTTTTGATCGGAAAATGTTCCTCCCTAGTGTCCTACCTTCTCACATTCCAAGTTCTCCCATCTCCCATGGGAGATGGGAAAAGGTGGAGGGGAATGGAAAAGGGGAATGGGGACAAATTAAAAGGAGCTATCATATTAGAATCTGATTCATGTCTCCAGTGGCATTAACAGGGGTTTGTATGCCACAAGGGTGGGGGGGGGGGACGGGTGGGATGAGAAGTCTTAATTAATTTTACAGAACAATACACACTTAACCAAGTACATGTGAATGAAATATTTAGCATGGTGTCCCCCCACCACACACACACACACACTTTACCTGTCTTTTCTTACATATATGTTGGTAGTAAATTTGTGTGTATCTACTGATACTTATCTCCCTGGCCTCGGTCTTGAGGTTTATCATAAAAACATATGTGTAGACACATCTTTTGTTATGATTGGAACAGAAAATCTATTAGTTGGTGAGGCACTAAAAATAGTCCACAAAACTATAAAAGGTTAAAATGAGAGCATTCCTAGATCGGACGTGTTTCGACACGGTAAACCTTATCAAAAATTTACATTGGAAAAACTAACAGACATATAAATTACTGTGCATCTCTGTACAATCAAGAAAAGTTGCAAATGGGAACAGCTAAAATATATTATGTAAATAATTATGGCTGTGGTAGCCCAAAAGAACCCTTGACTATAAAATTGAAAATTTTGAGACTTAAAAATTTGAAATTTTAAAAACAAAACCTGTGTAATGGTTTTCCTTCTTTTCGTTTGGAGCAACTGTTTACTACAATTCTGGTAAAAACATGAGTAACAAGTTTTTCATAATGCTCTCACCTTGTGCAGGAGAGGAGGGTGAGGGGGGTCATGTGGAAGGGGTAGGTACAAAGTCACATCAAGGGAGGCGAGTCTTCAGAAATAGATTGATTCTCTGACTACAACATTTTTCAGTTCTAAAACCCAGCATGAAATAAGCAACACTCTCAGGAATGGAATATCAGTTGAGGAATGGAGTGAATTTATCAGTTACTCAATCTTTGCTGATAACGTGGCCAAACTGCTCCGATATCCTCTGAAAGTGCCCTCCTTCCCAGAACACTTTCCCACACTCTGAACAGACGTAATATAGTTGCACATTGTTCAAGACGCCCTCCAGGATATTGTCCACTTGAATGATGGTATTGTTACTAAATCTCGCGTTCCTGAAATCGATGCTGAGATCTGTCCGCAGCAAATCTTTGTCGTACATTTTGTGGACGCCCTCGGATTCGGTTCCCCGTCTGTCGTCGGCCGAAGGAAAAGCAGATGGAGAGGTACGATCCTTGGACGTTGCGGGTCCTTTATATACGAATTCATCGTTATCATCGTCCACGTCATCGTCGGGTGTCTCAAACTCGTCCTCTTCATCTGAATAATTAGACAAAGGGCCAATTCCTGGCGATACAGCGTCACATGGCCTTGATGCAGACATCGGGTCTCTCTGAGTTCCAGCGGACGCTCTTGCTAATTTGCGCTCCAGCCAGAGTCTCTTCATGTCGGCCTGATTCACCTCGACATATTTATTGGAATTACACACCTAAAAGAAAGAATCAAAAGTTGCATAATTGTGATGTTGTATCATAACATCGGTATCGAATGACAAATCATCACATTAATGATGTTAAATTCCTTCAACTTTGATCATATCCGTATGAAAGCTTAGTTCTGTACTTGGTATTCTAATGTTCTGACTAAATCTGTCAAGAATGCTTGAAAGAGACTAGAAGTGGCTGGCAACGTCCCAATCGCAAGTCCACTGCTCTATCCACTATGCAAGCCAGTACTATTTACCACCAAGTCTCTGCTGTGTAAAGGAGGTGGGGACAGTGGTGGAGCGTCCATACAGTCAGGGGGGGATGCCCCCCTGACGGACACAAATGGACTGATGGCGCCCTTTTCAGCTTTTTACCCACTTTTTACTTATGGCGATTATTGACTTTTTTATTGCCACTCATCTACCTATTGACATTTGTCACATTATCTGCAAATTAGCAAGGGTCATTTCCGGCGATCTAGGGAGTATCTTCACCCAAAAAATTTCTGTACGCTCCGCGCCAACCTGTGGTGGCGCTCCGCTTAGATAGTGTCGAAAGTGCCCCTACAGACCATTCTCGCCCCCCCTGACCAATACCCCTAGCTCCGCCACTGGGTGGGGAGGGGGATAGGGAAGGGCAAGGAGAGGGGTTGCTAGTTAGAAGATACCGTGCCCTGCATACAGTGTTGCCCAAGAATGACTGTTTCTTACCTGGCATCTACTGAAGATGTCTTTAGAAGTGACTTTGACGTTAAAGTACCGCAAGACATCGGCCACTTGATCTTGAGCTTTCAGATCTGTTCTGACGTCCATGCAACAACCTTCCTGTACATGAGACTTCAGCTGAAGATGACAAAATCAAAATAATACACATGTTTAATAGTTCACCCATGAATGTTATATCAAAGCTTTCACCTGTTGTTAAAGATGCGAAGTGTAAAACAAACCTTTCCCAATCTTGACTCATTTCCTTGGGGGCCTTTAAATAAAATGCGAATATATTCGTAAGAATGGGTTACCTGACATGAACAGTCCAAGCGGGTGGAAATTTCTAATAAATTGACGGGATTTCAAAGTTTGAAACTCCAGCTGTTAATTTATATTGAAATCTTGACCACTAGTAAGAACAGTGTCTTGTGTGTTATAGATAGTCAACTTTATTGAATCCCAGAAGGAAATTACATAATTTTTTATCTGTACGTGCTGCATTAAGACATTTTGTACATAGTAAACCTTATATACTATATAGCTCCTTTTTGAAGAAGAATGTAATGTTCTCTACAATTAGTACTGTTTGTATCACCACTCACTGTCAATGTCATTGATAACTTGGTTTTAATAATACCTCCTAGAGTAGCAAACCCAAGTACACTGTCATTGAGAACTTGAGAGTGTGCTCTTGTCAAGCCCACCAGGTTTATTTTTTAGGACACTTCCCTTTTCACGACTTGTACTGTTAACCAGATGTTCTGTAAACTGGCTGATTTATACTTCTATGTTGTTGTGAAAAGATACAGTAAATAAAATAAAGTGAGTAGCAACTTGAGAACACAGTCATTGAGTAGAAAACTGAGTACACTGTCATTGAGTAGCAGCCTGAGTATACTGTCATTGAGTAGCAAACTGAAGTTTTAACAAAAAGTTCTAAAGTCAAATAAACTTCATCATTTTAATGTGCTTACAATGAAAAATATCCACAACTCCGTGTAAATCTGCTTAACCTCGTCATTCCAGCTTTAAGAATTTAAATGTAAAATTTGGAGATGGTACCGTGAGATGGCGAGACGACGATACATCAAGCTGTAAGTCTCACAGTAAAATCCATGGGAGTTGGCAGGAATGTGTAAACAACTAAAAATTGTGCGTGTGATTGAAAATGGTATCAGCGGAGACACCAAACAAAAGCAACTTTACCGTATGGAATGGAAGTCCAGATGTCAGGATGACTCTATGTTCTTCCCTGGCAATCTAGAAAATGATAAAACAGAATAGATACCTCAGAATGACAATTACCTGCAAGAGTTTCTACATATTTCTACAAGTGAGTATGCACGTTGCACTATCATGATATTTTAGTATATAAATATCATGGGAAATCTACTCAAGAAACGTAGCTAAACATATTATTCAATAATCTGTCACTGACAATAAATTACGTTACCTTCGCAGCTAAGTCATGGTCGTCACTATTTTCGAGTATCTTGACATCAACACCACAGGCCCGGAGATATCTGCCTAAGCCTTGTAACATATTATCGCAGACTACTCGGAAATCACGTGACGAAATGCTTGACCTCTGCAGCTTTGCCACCTGAGAAAGTGAAAAAAAAAATTGGATCAAATCTTTTAACCTGCATCAACTTTCAAATGGCAATGTAAAAAAAAAATAATAATAAAACTTTCAAAGGTGTAACCACAGGTAGGGAAGCTTACACCTTACGTGTTATAAATTTTGTACGAAACGTATTGTAAAGATGTAGGAAAAACCGTCGACCATAATTTAACAGATCAATTCAGACAATTCGAATCCAAGCCGGTGTGTGGGCCATGTACCCCTCCCCTATTCAACCTCACACAAGAGTTCAAAAGTATTTTTTAGCATAACCTTGTATTTGGACCTCATTATATAGCTAGTTTGGCCTCCACGACCCATGTGCCACACCCTGTCCGTTATAAAATACTGGATCTGCCACTGTCTTTGTTCCTCAATAAAAAAAAAAAAACTTTTGAAACAATAGCATTTCATAAATAAATTTAAGACTATTCGAAACTACGCAAACATCACAGAGACAGATTTTCAAACCGGGAGTGAAAAATCTGCAGATTACAGAATAAAACTTCAGCTAACCGTAAGCTCTAGGACATTATTCAAAATAAAAAATACAACTTTCAAATGATTACTTCATTTCTTGCCATTTCTACAACATAGATTCTACTCTCTGTGTCTACTACCAACTTCCTTAATAGCTACAATGAAATGTACCATGAGATTCAGCCCAAATCCATTGTGACTAATTAGCTGATTTAGGTAAACTTGCAATATTATATTAATTTTTAGATTCCTCTTTATGTCCTATAAAAAATTACTGAAATATTCCCCATGTGACTCTTTGTAGCCTTCATAGTAGGGTAGTTTGTTTTTATTACAAACAATTACAAATCGATTTGTATTCGTTATCTTTACTAATTAGCCCGTTTTAACAAACGACCGGAGGGAGAGCTTCTTGACATTGCATCCTTGATGGTCTCACTTTTTATTAATATTGATCTTCATTAGAGTCACGGTGTCAAATTTAAAAGATTCAGAAATCATTAAATTTAAAGATATAACCGCCCCCCCCCCCTCTCCCCACATCAAAATGTATTTTAATAAATATAATCTAGACTGCTCTTATTTACTTGTAACTACAAGCAGCGTTCTCTGCTCCCACGGGTATTCTTACATCTGCTCAAGTGGTTTAGTGCTCTCTCGGCAGAAGTAAAGTTAACTCTTCCATATTCGGTAAGATTACACCTAATGAGCACAAACAGACGTAAATCGTGGCGACGCTAATTGAAGATGTACTTTCCACGATTCCAAAGAATTAGTTTGATAGAAAAAAATGGAAAGCAAAACAGAAAATGAAGTTTTGAGGAAAGGATGTGATGCTAATTGTTAGGCAGGGTCTCCGAGATTGTATATGATGTTTTGGTGTGTGCGTGTTTGCGTGTTTGCGTGTGTGTTTTTCACAGATCTTGCTTATTTAATGGAGATGGATCAAGTTTAATAGCGTATTTTTGTTTCAAATTCAAATCAGACCCGATGAAAATTTAGCAGCACAGTCAGTAAAGCTGAGCTTACGGTCAATGCTTGGTACACAGAGACTTTTACAGCCACAATAAACATTCTAAACAGATTTATTTATTAACCTTCAGTGACTTCACATGACCTTTGACATACTCTGTATGACATTACATGAAATTTGAACTTTCAAATACAATACTAACATGACAGACAGTGACTCAACAGGTCATCACACACTTGGTCAAAGCTTCTCATAATCCTAACATGACCTTTGACACACACTCTGTATGACCTTACATGAAATTTGAAAATTTCAAATACAATACTAACATGGCAGACAGTGACTCAGCAGGTCATCACATACTTGGTCAAAGCTTCTCATAATCCTAACATGACCTTTGACACACTCTGTATGACCTTACATGAAATTTGAACTTTCAAATAACAATACTAACATGACAGACAGTGACTCAGCAGGTCATCACACACTTGGTCAAAGTTTCTCAGAAACCATATCATGA
>JAAAKB020000017.1:15645-27387 GCA_010014835.2 Apostichopus leukothele | reverse complement strand
GTCTGTCGTTTTTATACCCTTGTAAACCCCCCCCCCCCCCCCCGCTATTTCTATTCGGATTGTAAGGGCATCAGCGTGTAAAACACAAATTAACGGTATATAACAAAACCGGGCATAGGACCCCAGCTTACCATAGTATGATACGGTATGTTTGGAAAAGTCACTGATTAAGTCCCAAGTCCGAGTTCATATATTACAACCTGTCCTCTTCCAGGTAGTCCGGGCCGAGAACTTGAGGTCGGAGTCCAATTGCGTCTATATAATGCTATAGTCAGCAGTAGTTTGTATCCCAAATCAGACTGACTGTAATACAGTGATGGCCCAATCAATGTCCATAGCCGTAGCGCATTCGAGTATCATACCACTTGCGAGTCTGCCTCATCTATAAGCAACAGTTCCCAACTGTATAGGTCTATTATGAAAGCCCTATAGCTATGAACTCAGGCCTAAAAGGGATTTTCTTTGCCTTTTCTCAATTACATAAAAGTTGGTAGGGTAATTCATTAGGACGCCTCTTCTCATAATACAGCTATGGCAATAGCTTTTGAATTAGGAGTCAATGGAGGTCTGTATGGGCCCTGGCAGTAGGCGTGGGTAAAACAAAAATCCGTGGGTGTAAGAGGATTTATAACATACAAGTAAAAGGTATACTAATTGGTAAATTTTAAGAGGACCCACGCACGAATCGAATGCAAATAGCAAGGAACGAAGGTAAGCACAAGCAAATACGAGAGGTTCATAAGTGTGTGTTTTGCTCTTTCCGCAAAAGATAGTTGGCCCCAAACTGTGATACAGGTTACCCCAGTATAGGTTAGCCACGAGTGACGTCAAATAACATTTGGAGAAGTTTGAGGGAGATTGAAATGGAGGGTTGGTGACACAGACTTGTGTTGGTAGTGTGTGTGGGGTTGGCGAGGGGGGGGGGGGTAAGTTCAGGCCCCTTTTGTAGCTGAAGATAATAGTCATGCGGTCACGTGAAAATGTTGTTAAATTGCCCAAAACATCAGAATTTGCGAACTAAAATACTGAGTCCGTTGTTTTTGTAGCTGTAAGTTGACTCCTTGAAGGTATGATTTATGAGGCCTACGAACTTTCTCATTATCAAAGTTTAATGTTACCAGCTATCCGGTTCCACAAATTCAAGTTTAAACATAACGATATTGCTAGGACGCTGAATTCATATTTACTACAATCATCATATTACTTGATGATGAAATAATACTGAGGTTGTAGATGGAATGTACAGCCGTGATAAGATCCGTGATGAGAGATAAAACTTTAAGATGAAAGAGGAATGTTTAGAAAGGAATACATGTTAAAGTCACACAGGAAAGGACCTGGACAGGAAAGACAAATCTACTAGTACGCTGATCTACGCAGCTCCAACCCTCCAATAACAGAAATTTACCGAGACACATAGAAAATGGGTGTAACCCAAGAATACAGGTGATGAGCAAGAACGACTAGCAACGAAATGTGCCACGATAAATGATACACGTCAATTCAAAAGTGTTGGAAAACGTGATAATATTTATGTGGCTGCGCAATACTAGTCATTCTGCTTTCAGATTTCATTGAGGACAGAAGCAATAGATGAATTCTAGTTAGCCTATAGATATTACACAACAACATCCCAGCGTGTTCACATGTGTGAGGAACGATTTGCATCTCAAATTTTCTTTACTACGAGAGGAAATTAACAGCTGTTTTATCTGTGAATGAAAAATGTTTATGCAACAAGCATCTGATTGGTCCATCTGCTGAAACGGTTCTGCTTACGTGGCGATTCTATTACTAGTGGGCGTATCTAATATTATTATTCACGCTTACTACGCTGTGAGATTCGACCATATGCTGAGCGAGCATATTGAAATTTTCGACCATATTTCGTTTAATTTCATATCAAACGGGTGATAGAGCATCAAATTGGAAGTTTTCTAAGACAAGCGAAGGATTTTTATTTATCTAAGGGGTTAAACTTTGGAATAATTGGCAACCAATGCTAGTTTACTTTAATACAGCGGAGTGATTCACAAATGACATTTGCAAGGACAGCACCACTGCAGAGAACAGCTGTTCAGCTAGCTATAGAGCTAGTCTTGCGTTATATTGGAAATCCAATGTGTGCACAGTAAACATTACACAGACAGCTTCCGCTGACTGACTACAGATTTCGTCGGAAAAAATTCTGACTTTCACAGAGGCAGGCACACACGCGAAACCAATACTGGACCGAAACAGGTTGCCAAAATTCTGACAGATTATCCCCTTAACGGCCCGGAACCGTCCCTAGACTAAGGCTTAGAAGCGCCATGGAGGATTTGTTAGCAGACGATAGGCCTACTGACTTTTTTGATAACGATTTCCAGTATATACTCGACACGGGGGTCTTCAAGAACGTGGTATGTACGCTATACTAACTCCTTTATGTTTTTCGACCCAGGTATCAAAGACATACCAACCTCCATTGATAGCATGTAACAAATTATAAATAATTATACCATTATTTTGTTCAACAGTTTTGTTGTGTTGGTTTGGTTCCTACAACTGTCCTCACTGCAAATTTAAAATATGCTAGGCTACTTCATAACGATATGTTTGGCTAACAATAAGTTTACATGATAGGGACAGCATAGCTGCACCATGGCATATTTCTGTGGCAGTGTCCCTATTTCATCATACCATATGCTGTTAGCCTATTGTATTCATAATGACTTGTGAGTGTTATGATGTGGTTCTTGTGACTTTCAACAACCTGCCAAACATACATTATCTCTAAACAATTGTTTCAACTACTGATAACATATTTGTTGTTTGCAAGCAATAAACCTCAGAATGAACTCTGCTCATAACAATTGTTAGGAGATATCTGTTGATCTGTTGATGTTTATCTGCATCAGTTAATGTTTGCAGATATGTTCTAAAGAGGAAATTTCAGTTAAGCCCTTTTATTAACTTTGCATCAATATTATTTGTTTGGTCAGATTAACTATTTATAACAAACTTAGCCTATCAAAAGTTGCAATAGATGTGAAACAAACATGTATTCTACCACACATGCTAAAAATATATTATAGACCTGCCATCAAAGATTCCAACCCCCCACACACCTGCACCCCTACCTGCTAGCTCCATCTTTCAATTTACAACTTTAAACACAATTTCATAGTACTGTACTTGATGCTGCCAAAACTATAGGAAAACCCCAAAGGATTATGTAAACCTCTTTCTTTCAAAGTAGGTTTGGTTTATTAATATCTATTCCAGAGTGCACAGCCTGTCTGCTTATCAACTATTTATTGTAATGATTGCCAATAAGGCTTCCTTTATTTGATAAACTATCCATATAGCACTTTTGTTTCCTAAGACTTCTGGTCATCTTTATTGATTTCTGTCTATACTGCTTCCTTCCTTTCTGGAAGCCCCAGACTTTGCATCCCTCCCTTTGTAGTAATATCTCAGTAAGGCTTACAATGGAAGATTTATCCCAAAGAAGCTAAAACTCAGAGACTTAAAAATCTTCTGAGATAAATCACCACAGATTTTAGCTCTATTGTGTAGTGGTTTATTATCTGGGCCGGTCAACTGCTGGGAAATCAACCTTGTACTTAAAAATGGGGACTTTAAGAAGATTTAAGCTTAGAAGGCCTCAGAAGAGAGAGGTTCAGCCCTGTTTTGTAGTGTTTGAGTACTTCAAATGGTCCATTCTATTGCTTGTCACTATTTCTTCTTTTATAACTTTACCTAATATATTTTAATATTATATACTGAAATGTTATCAAAATATAGTGAATAAAATTACTGAGTACAACATGCAGTTTACTTATGACTGGTAGTTCTTTTGTTTTGATCTTGAATTAAAATATTTTCAACGGCTTCATTTCAGAACTTACTATCACATATATATACTTCCTGCATATAATAAGGAAACCATCCCACACACATAATAATAATGTTGTTATGTTTTGTTTATCAATTTTGCTTTATGTTTAAAGTTACAGCAAGTTAATGCATTGACTGACCCACATGGTAAACAAATTATAACAGTAACTAAGGTTATTAATTTTTCCCGGAACAAGGTCAAAATCAAGAACATCCTGTTCTGCTTACAGTATCGTTCAGTCTGTGATGTATACATTATTACATTGTTAATAAGTTTGACATATGGTTGCAATATACATACAGTATATTGCAGTGTGTACTGAAGGGTTGTCAGTTTAACTGTTCAAAGTTAAACCATACTACTGACATACATACAAGTCAGTAGGCTCTAGCCTCAACAAATTTAGTTAGGACAATATACTATTCAAACATATCACAGAATCATGTCTGGAGAAGTTCCTTGAAATACGATATTTGTTATGAATCATTTTTCATATATGTTTGAACCACAGTATTAGTAGTAGGAAGTGAATGCATGGGTATGTTTCATGTGTTTAGTCTGGGGAGGGTGGGGGGGGGGGTGGGGTAGCAGGCTTTGTCACAATCTTGAATCGGAGAAGTAATCTGGCCATAGTAGTCTCCGTCACTGCACATTATGCTGTAGTATATACTAAATAAGTTGTATGTACTAAATAAGTTGTTTTTCAAATTGTATTACTGTGCGGTGTATACATATTCAGTGGATTCATAGCCAAATCATTATTTTAGTTGAGCTTTGGTTTTGTATAAAAATGAAAACAAGGGAATTGAAATTAATCTGGATTCTAGCCTATACTATTAAATTAATGCTACTGTATGTAGTATTAAGTTTAGTATCTGAGTATTGTTTACCAGCCATTAATCAATTCTATAACCCCCCCCTCTCAGGAGACATTGGTGGTAGAGCTATAGTAACTAATACAATTTTCTGCAGTCCATCTTCAAACAAATTATACAGGGGTGGGGGGGGGGGGTTACCCTCATGGCAATATAAAAGCTATAAATAGATGGAGTTACAGAACTAAAGTATAATTTACAGAACTAAATCCAGATTCTTGACCCCTTTAGGTTATTCCTTGGCATTGTGGTTGTTAATATGGCTTATCAGATTTTGAAGGTTCAAGCTTTAATTTTTAATAACCCAGGACGGTAACAGTAGGGGAGTGAGTAGGTTTAAAATAAATGTTCACAAAACACAAACCAAAAGTGTCAGCAAGTCAGATTCTTTACTTTTTGAGTCTATGAATACACATAAAAAATATATATATTTTAGCTGAGTTTGGAAATTTGTATTGATACCAAATTGGCAAATTCCAACAATAAATTGTAGTTAAGCCATTAACTAATTGACTAGTCAAGTTTAATTCAACGAGGACCAAAAAAAAGATTTAACTAGCCTGTACTGTAGATTTAAGTACTTGTGGTTGCCAGTCCTTTTGATTGCACATTTGCAATACATATATATTACATATTTATAATGTTATCAAAACAATGTAACTTATAATGCAGAAGGCCTTAGTACAGTAATACTCAGTAGCTTTATCTCACAGTGTCACTGCACTGTCCTTAGTCTCAGATGCTTCCTGCTTGCAGCTGAGATCTGTTGTACTCCTACAGTAGGTCACATTTTCCACAAATCAACCATACTGCTCCAGGCCTACTTGTGATAGTGTAGGTCAGGGGTTTGTTACCAAACCAATAATCCTTTCTGAGGTGGTAGCAGACAATCCCCACAGGGAGGCTGACATTTTGGCCTTTGACCTCCAGACAGATTCGAAACTGATGAAGATTTTATGACACTTTTTTTTGGCCAAATATGCAGAAACTAAAACTGTTCATTTATGACTGCCCTCTTAGTCATCAAGTTTATATGAGAAGAAGAAGAAGACATTGTTAACATGATCTCATATCATCCCTGAGGTAGATTGCCAGTGTCCATGTGAACAGAAACATCACAGATTAGTGAGCATCTTCACAGAAGATGTGAAACGTAAATATGAAGCATGGGACTTTGATGGCAGTGAAAAAGGTATTTGAGACCTTACCCTTATTTATAATACCTTACTGCAGAAAGAATGAAATCCCTACAGAAAGCATTAGAAACAAATTGAATTTGTAGCAAGTGGGATGACAGATATATAGTACTTAATCAATAAAGAATAACACACCAGAAAAATTCCACTTCACGACCGGTTTCGTTCGTTTGGGACTCATCAGGCGAAGGTAGGAATCGAACCCCGGATCTTGTGTCACGAACCATAGTCCGTACCTCTCGACCACAGTGATTCTACTAGTGTGTTAATGCGTATAAATTGGCTTTGTATAACTGTCATTGAGGGTGTATTACCCAAGTGTTATGATTGTACAGAGTGCACTGCACCCCTTGTGCTTTGAATCTGGTTATTCTGTGTAAAATTGTATATAAATGTATTATAAATATATCTGATGCCCAGTCTAGCCTTCAGGCAGCTGCAAGTTTTAACTTTTAGTTGGGGATGATATGAGGGGGAGGGGTACGTGGAGGGGAAATAATCCAGACTGGTACAGTAGTATTTCTTGTACAGAAAGAATAGGAACATTTTCATTGAGCAAATTGTGGTGACTAAAACCTTTGAGGAGGAAGTAGGAAAGTCTAGGAGGGAAAAAGTCGGTGAGGGATTTTTCTCATTCCACCCACCTCTCTGCAACATCACTGAGAATGTGATATAAATGTGATGTGGATACCAAGTAGTTTAATGTAAAACTGTGAAGTCTGTTCTTGCAATATAGGATGGCAGACCTATTTTTTTAAATTAAACATCAAGAATGTTTTGGGGATAAATTGCTGTAATGTTCCGGTACCTAAGGTTCTCTGGCTATGAAAAGAAAAACATATTGCACGCTTCCAGGAAGACATTCAAATGATCCAAGGTTTAACAGACAGTTCTGTTTTAATAATTATCAGGCATCATCCCAGTGAACTGTACAATATACATAGATATATCTAACTTACTACGTAGCCTTGAATGAACAGCAGTAAAAACTCCAGACAGAATTTGAGTGGTTTTGTGATAGCTGACGTGGAGCTTTTGATTAATCTTACAGATAATCATACAGAATGTTCTGATGGCATGATTTCCTTCATCATACAGAATGGCCTTTGTACTTCAATTACATAAGTTTGCCAAATTCAAAGAGCCAGTTATCTGGTATCGACCCGTATAATATTAATAAAGTACAAATGAAACATAATGTACAATAGTACGGTCCTGCAAATCGTATTAAAATTGTATTTTATGGAAGGTAAAATTCATGCTATCCTACTAACATGTATGCACTGTACGTACAACAACTGTAAATTCTTGTATTATATTCACTGTTCAAAGTTAATACAGTACTGTTTAGTACAAATATCATATGTTCACATATGGTTAAGAGGCAAATTCTGTTTAAATGTAAATATTGCTGTGTGTACTAAATATCACTCAGGACAAAGTCAGAAAACAGAAAGTTATTTAAATGCAAAGTTTTGGCAAACTGCCAACTTTATTACTATGAGATATTGGGATAGATTTATGAGCCAAAATTTCCAAAAAGATGGGTGTGGTTGTTACTTCACATAGTCTTCACTACATTCATATAGTAGTAGAAAGAAAGATCTTGGGATCACTGTGACATGTGATGCAGTCTACTTCATGACCAAGCTGATGGTGCTGAGAGGGTAGGGGAGGGGGGGGGGAGGTCAAACGAGTAAACAGAACCGTCACAGGGGTTAAGTCCTTAATCCCCTTGATAGACTTCATGACTAAATCTTTATTGGAGCATTTTACATTAAGTCCTCAGCCAATTTTGAACAAGTTTGAAGTTATGAAGAGGGTCTAAAATCCTAATAGATTCCTTAGAAATCGGCTTGACTTTTAGGAATGCAAATCAAGATCTTGAGACTAGCTAAAACCTTGTTGTCCATTATTCTAAAGATGCAAAGTCTCATGAAATCCGATTAGCTAAATATTGTATCCATATGTATGGGTATGTGTATATATACTTTACCTGTTGTGTCTCTTGTGGACTGCATTTATCTTGTTCACGGACCAGAGTACGATGCTATAGCAACTGTCCTAAAAGCAGAATCTTACTCGCAGACAGCCCAAATAACAAACACCTCCTTTCTACAGTGCAAATTGAAACACCCACTAAGCAAACTGAAAGTAGCAGTCTGAAAGATTCTGAAGGGCTAGTTTGAAGACTCCTCAAGAATAGTTAAGCCTTCTTTCCAAAATCTTGATTCTTGAAAATCCTACTCTTACAATCAGTGCAAATCTGAATGAAGATAATCTGTAAGCCATAAAGCAGTTTTCAAAAAGAGCTTTCTTTTGAACCATTGAATTAGTAGTAAATTCAGTAAGTTAGGGAAGTCATTGCATGTAATTATGGTGCCACAGGATCTATTTAGATATCTTGAAAGGGGTGAAGATAGTGATTGTTACTATCTCCAGTGGACCAATGATGTATTATTCTTGTGGTTTCTGGTAGAGGGACTAAAATGCCCCGGATAATTAGATGGTCAAGTGCTTGGCCATTTTGAAATTGCTTAGTTGTGCGTGAAGTTAAATCTGAGCTTTTCAAATTAGCACTACAGAAGTTAGGGAAGGTTCTGTCATCATGGTGTGGCCTTAACAGTGGCCTCAAAACATTGGCCACCAATTTTCAAATGCTAAAAGTTGCTAATAGTCTTCTCGAATTTGTAGTATTTGGCCAGGATAATGGGCAACTCAAAGCACTATATTGTAAACAGGTGTACAGCTCTTTAATTTAAAACAGTGTTGGCATATTCACAGAACTTGTGGTTAGAAGTACCATTATATAACAATCAACAAAACAAAACAAAATTGTTAGTATTAATTAAAGCCGAGCGCTAAGTCACTCATGCGTGTACATGTACAGTTTGAAGACGCCCGTAGATAATTTAATCAATTGCAACTATACAGCAACCACATCAGTATTTATTTTGAAGTTGTAACAATTTAGGGCTAAAATATAGGATATGATAAAAAAAAAAATACCAATTAAATCTATAGTAGATCCCATTTTGGTAACAGCTCAAGACTCTCTGTTTTGTAGTTATTCTCATAGATTTTAAATTAAATTCCCA
This sequence comes from Apostichopus leukothele, assembly GCA_010014835.2. Classification (NCBI taxonomy): domain Eukaryota; kingdom Metazoa; phylum Echinodermata; class Holothuroidea; order Aspidochirotida; family Stichopodidae; genus Apostichopus; species Apostichopus leukothele. Next base: position 18,335 of record JAAAKB020000017.1, on the reverse strand, counting down.
CTAGTGAACTAAAGAAACGCCTGGGTGTCTGGCTAAGTCATCTCTGATTGCTTCAATATGGCCACAGCTGTTCCCATTTCTGGAATTTCAACACCTGTTGTCCTAGCCCAGTAATAAATTTATTGAACCTCTACAACAAAAACAAAATCTCTCCTGCCTTAACCAGTATTGACTGCCAATATTTACTTTGGTGTAGTCTGTGGTAGGGAAAGCATTAGAGCCAACAAATTTGAATCTTTGGGGAAGCAGATACAGATGGGTTCTGCCAATCGTTTTGAAGCAAGTGTTTACACGTTAGATATACTGTAGTGTACTGTATGTTAAGTGTGTAGCATGTGTTATGTGTTGAAGTTACAAACATTGATTACAGTATAAGTTAGTACTATGTCTCTGAAATCAAGAATGAGTTTTACAATGCGAATAAGGTATTCAAAGGAAAATAAGGTGTGGGGGGGGGGGGGGAGGGAGGAAAGGCAAAGAGAAAATAGAATTTTCATAGTTGAAATGGATATAAACTTTGACCATCCTGTGCTTATTATGCATACATGTGGTCTTTGCTATTTGAATCAGCTATGAACTGGAAACAGGAAAATAATATGAAGATGGAGAATGATATGAGATTAATTTACGAAATGCATTTATAAGCCTTTCACTGCAGTACTTTCTGTACTTTTATTAACATGGTAATGAATATATACTGTACTGTAGTGTTCTATACAATTTGTACCAGTGCTCTCTGAAAATTTATCAATTTTGGAAAAACATCATCATCATCATCATTTGTGATCAGATTTTTTTCGTCAAAACTTCATCGAGCAATGTGAATATTCTTTGTCGTCTTTTTGAATATTTTCAATTGAAAACAGATGCCTTGCCCATGGATGGAAACTCCCTGTCGAGCTCAGTCTGTCTTTTATTCCGTTGAAAGTTTTTTTTTTTTCGATGGTGCTTTTCAGTGTTTGTCGTATAAGGTGTGGTTACATCCACATCAACATTTAAGTCATTGACTGCATGAATTTATGACGAAAACTAATAAACTTTTTACAAAGTATCAAATTTAGCGTTGTGGGAAGTGAGAGTAGTGGGCCTAGGATAAGGTTTAGCAGAAAATTGATGAAACTTGCTGGTAGATCCTTTGAGAAAATTTTATCGTTTTACTTAGACAATAGAGAATACTGTAACTAAAGACGATTAGATCTATTCAACACAAGACTGTACTGTGCATCCTTGATGAACTTAAAGCAGGTTTTTAAATTAAGTTTTGATCAATTTTTGGATGGACTTTCTGCTAAATTGTATCCAACAACAGTATTATTCATTTAGCTGGATGATAGCCCAAGTTGTGTTTCAACTAATGACAGTAAAGTTTTGGTCCCCCTGTGCCTTGGCCTGGCTACGGGTTTGACCACATAAACTTGTTCATTAAATATTCAACATATACCTTAGAAACCTCTAGTGAGGTTGTCTTCAATTGCAAGCCTATTTAACGGTGATACTCAGTGATTTGGTTAACTCATTGACCAAATGTAACAAAAAAAGTTGCTTTAATATGATGCAGGTGCCTTTCCTTTATAGCACACAGGTGTACAATATGCTGAATTTGAATCTGTACTGAAGTATACACGTACATTTATGTCGCCCAAGGGTGAGCAGCATGAATCCAGAACAGTTTGATGGCATATTAAACGCCCACAATATTTCTTGATCAGTACACAGCATTTTGGTCTTATTGGTATGCAAGTCTGTGGTGCCTATAGACATGAAACTTTCTTCTTGACATTGTAGAAAACCTATTGATAGATCATCGATACGAAATGGATCAATACCAAACACAGATCTCAGATCTGCTAGATTTACTGTATCCATACCAGCTGTTGCAGTGCCGAGTTGGTATATGGAAACTCCCTGGTTACAATATGTACAGTCTGGCCAAAAGTAGGGTGCGTTGGTATATTGATATACCAGGTATACCTGGTATTTAATTCATACCCCATACCGAAATCTGTCATAAACCAATAAACTGAAAATACCCGGTATATCCGGAAAAAAACGGAGTACCCGGTAAACATATTATCCGATTAAAATACCAACGCAAATATAATCCACGCAAACTTGGGAATATTCCCACTACTACTGTTTATCATGTATACCATTACCACTCCCGGTAGTCCCAAACTGTATACATTCTTGCTGCACAATCTTAGCCTTGCACCTGTTGCTTGTACTGTTTGTGTACAAACCATATGCAGGTTATCATCATAGATGAATCATGAATCATAGCACATAGCCAGAGAACTAACCGGACGAAGGGTCAACGAAGGGACACAAATTAATTCCCCAGTCATGTGTATAATAATATAATTACCCACAACTTGCTATGACTAATTGCTTAAAAGCTTTGAGCATAGTTCTACCGTACCGCAAGCTCAGTTCCCTGCCAAATGGTTCTCTCGAGTTCCTGTTCACGCAAGTAGTTTGTCAAATGCTCTAACAAGTTATTTTAGGCAGAAACCGATTTTGCTCAATACGTATATTGATACCTGTTTGTTGCTGCACTTTCTTCTACAATATGAATACCATTTCTGTGCACAACCCTTGTAGTACATAGTCTTCTACAATATGAATACAATATGAATAGATCACAGTGCTACTACTGGTAATACCAGGTATTTGCCAACCAATATAAAAAT
>JAAAKB020000017.1:0-15545 GCA_010014835.2 Apostichopus leukothele | reverse complement strand
GACTGCACCAAATCCACTTACCTCTGTTTAGTTTCTCCAGAGAATGCAAATTCCTTTTCTTCCCACATATCTTCATCATCACTGTTGGTGTACTGGAAGGAATTTATCTTCTCATTGCAGCATGCTTCAAATAAAGCCGAATTTGGCTGTTCGAAAAAAAGTAAAAAAAAACTTTAAACATCGATCAAACTGCAGAATTTACTCTTTTTTCTTCCTTTTTTGTTTTTACTAGGTTCAAATTAATCATATCCTACATATCAACCAGTTAATGGTTCATATCACTTTACCATTTACAAGGGAATGTACGGTGACAAAAAATGATTTTCGATATTCTAAAAATCGTCGCCACAAAATTTCATGAATCCTTACAACCAACTTAGTTCTTGGCTAGTTTCTGGAGTGTACTTCAAATTTTGGCAAGTCATTCATAACATTGTGATAATCTTATTCTTTTCACAAGTTTACAGGGTGACATATATAAACGGAGCAAGACAAGTCTTCACTGAATTTTTGGTCAATTCAAAAGATGCTTCATTTCCATTTCTCTGTACAGTCCCTGATAACTTTGCCGGAGATGATCTCAAAGTCCATTATATCTTTATTCTCTCTTGCCAATCATTATAAGGCATTGCGTCAAAAACAAAAGCTGCAGCAGCTGCAAAATCCCCTGCAGCGAGGCTGAATCAATATTTGCATAATAGAGGTTATTTATTTTCTGAAGCTGCATTGCCTGTTTCAAACTGCCTAGCACAAAAGGTTATGTCCTATGCAGCCTGGCTGCAGCCCCCTACTTTTGACACAGTGCCTAACTCACGAGCAACAACCAACCAAAATACCGTAAGAAGATGAAGCAAACCCCACCCCCCCCCCAAAAAAATAAATACAAAAATTAACAAGCGGAGTAACTTACATTATCTTGATTTGCAGATATCGAAAAGTTGATGTCTGATATTCTTTCAAATGAGCTACTGAAAGAGTAACGGAAACAAAGAAGAAAAAAAGGGAGGTTAATGTCAACAGCAAAAATATTGATGAACGTTCTTTCATTTCATGGATGAAATGAAAACATCATGGGTATGAATGAGAAAACTAAGGCAAAAACAAAACAAATAAAAAACAAAATTTGTTGGTTCATATGATTTGGTAATATTTATAGTTTGCTGAGGTCCTTGTACTCTATTGTTCATTTTTCAGATACCATGGGTTTGGTACACAAAACCCTGGTGTACGTCTCTGCAAACGTGGAGCAATTTTGTCAATTTTTTCGTTGCACTACCATACCTGATAAATTATTCGTTGACTACACATATCTCAGATTACTCAACATATTCCTGTTCTATCAATATTTAATAATCTGATGTGACAGCAGCAGCCCAGATGTGACCTAGTAGGGTATATAATACTCCAAAGCAAGTTTTGGACCCTGTTGCACAATAAACCAGTTGGCAATATGCTATTATCAAATAGGGAAGAGACAAACACATACTTAAAGGGGACAAAAACCCAACCCATTATCTTTATATCTTATATGACAGTGATCTTCATGAATACTCCCCCAAACGCATAAGAAATATCTTGTTCTGTTTGGGTGATGTTCTAGTTTAAAGTTATGTCCCCATTACTCTGTGAATCAGGTTTGAGTATAACAGAGAGTCCATCACAGAGAGACTAATTTTTATCAACCTATTATGAATGGTCAAAACTAATTGAGGTCTGTGTTTGACCATGATCATATGTGTTTCAAAAGATGGACAATCCCCCCCCCCCCCTGAAATATTTATAGAATGACCCAATCATTTGAAAGATAGACCAGGCATGTCTGACACAACAATCATAGCACTTAACAAGCCTGTGCCTTTTAGCAGTATTTAGCTATTCAGGCATCATAGAATACAGCATGCAGAACGTTGACCATATCAAAGAACATATATTCTACTGGTAAAACTACAGATACGACATACGAAAGCATTTAATATTTTAAATTTTTGGTAAACCAATGACATAAGAATATTGAGTTCCATGTCCTAAATTGTAGAAAAATGTAGAAAAACTGACAAATTATTGGAAATTTGACACAAACAGCTTGGTGAATCGTTCTTTGTACTGTTTGAAAACTTTGGTTGCACATTTTTATTTTGAATGAAAAACGTTTAACATCTCAAATATTTAAACCAGGCAATAGCCAGATGGCAACGACTTTGTTTGTTCTATTTTGCCGTCATGGTTACTGTGCTGTGCGGTAACGTTGACATGCATGGAACAGATGCGACTTCAAAACAATGTCATTAAATAACAAACACGGATGGAAAAATAAAATGTAGCTATATATAAGGCATATAAAGAAGAGCCAATAATTTATGTGGAAATATTTTTAAGCCAGGCAAACAAGTTTGACCTTGGGAGGGTGATAAAAACAGACGGATTACACTAAATGAGACAAGGGGTATGGATGGAAAGGCTTGGGTAAAATGGAGGATAGAGAATGCAATACAGAAGGCAGGCATGTGCCGCATACCATGATAACAATAGACACATAAACAGCTTGTTGATAACCAATTTACTGGAGCATTACCAAACACATGACTGGAATCAACACTTTTACAACCTCCACACATACCAGGAATTTGGGGAAAGAATACATGCCAGGGCAGGTTATTTAAGTTTGTTTGCCAACTTCTGAAGATGTGTTATTCTTGATAGCAATAGGAGTGAAAAATGTTACCCATGAAGGAATTCCCTCGTAAAACCAGCACTAGTTTTACTCTTATAATGTAGCAATGCAGATAAAATGTTGGAAGGTGTACAAAAGTCACCAGTTGCCGTTGGTAACTTTATTTTTCTTTTTGGCAGATCCACCAAGTAACTTATGCAATTTTGTGTTGGAAGTGACTTTTGACCTCCGTCAAAGAATGGCAACTTGTTACCATCCTTGAGATGCAATGCTTTCATGGTTTTAATATTTGACCTCTGCTGACCCCAACTAACATTTGACCTCACCAGAAACATTGTGGGGCTTGTACTTGTTATCAACAAATCACATGCCAAGTACAAAGTGTGACACTACTACCCTTCTTGAGGTATTGTGCTTATAAGCATCACATAGACACAGTTATATAGACAAACCTACATACATACATACACACACATATATCGATTAATTGCCTGATGCCTGCCCACAGGCAAGTAACCAAAAATCAGCCCTGTAAAATCACAGCTTTTTCTATCATATCAAGTTAAAGCATCCACTTACAGAAAAACACAATTTCCAAATACTTTTGTTTCCTAGATTCAAGATAATATGGCAAGCTGATGCATGTTTACATGAACACCTTGTGAAGTGTTTTTTTTTTGCTGAAACCTTCCTGTAAACCCTCTTCACTTGAGGGGTACAATTCGCTAGTGGTACCCTCTTATGACATTAGTAACAATAACAACATCTTCTCTGAATCTCACATGTGTAGAGTAGTCTGCCAACACTCCCTCCCTCATCCCTTCTTTCTTTCCGCATCGGATATGAAAGTGTTGTAATCCTAAGGAAAGTATTTGATGTTACTTTGGAAATATGAGAGACCTTCCCCAAAGGTTTCTAACATCTCTGCAACAATTGCAGCAAATTAGAGGCAGAAAAAAAATGATCTGTGTTCAAGGACGTTTCAGTGGCTGGAAACAATTGCTTTGTCGGAAAACAAGAGTAGCTGCTATTTGATTTATCTTTGGTGAATGAGAAACCCACAAGGCTCTGGCCAGTTTGAACAATGAGCTTGTGATCAAAGCTTAGTCACACAGTGACATTTACAGTGTGACAAGATGACACCGACCAAACTCGATGGATTGTTGGGAAACAGTTGAAGAAAATGGACTGATGTGGGTAGAATGTCTAACACAATTAATTAAGTCCATATGTCGATTATGTTGAAGTTTTAGGAGTCAAAAGATAGGCAAACTACTCCAAACAAAAATGCCAGTAGAATCAACGAGACCAACACAATGATCATTTGTCTGGACAAAAGCGACAAAGAAAATAAACGTCATCCTCAAAAAGAGTATACTGCATCTGTTTGTTGTTACTTTGCTGCAACTAACACCTACCACAAAACCTTTACCACTATACTTATGTTTCACTTTGAAATAACTAGTGAAGATAATTCAATTTTAACCCAACTAAGTGGTTTTTTGCCCCTTTTAGTGCAGAATGCTGTACTCAGTGGGCAGATAAGCTTTTTCAACATTTTCTTGGCAAATAATTGGTTCTGCCCAGAGTTGCATATGCAAATTAGGCTCGACCTAGATACATATTGGATTACTACTTTGTGTATTTATTTATACTACTAGTTTATTTTCTTATCCTGCAAGAAAGTCATGACTACCATGGAACTGTTTTCATTGTAACAGGATCTGTCTCTAGAAGCAACTCAGAACAGGTTAAATGTGAACCTAAACCCAACCCCCCACCCCCTCCAATCCCCACCTCCTTTTCCTATTAAGGCATCTTTCCCAACTCTGTTCTATCAACTTTATCTCAACCTTAACACAACCAAGACGTCTGATGTAATGGCATGAAACATTTGACAATGACACAAAGATCTCCTCTAGATGTGGCACCACTTGTAAACTATATGACAATGCTTTCCAAAAATGTTGAAAATGTATGAGAAATATGTTTCTTACACTACACAGAGATGTGACAAAAGTAGATAAACTCTGACACTGACTTGAAACTGAGTACAGGATGGGACTTATATGTACATATTTGAGGGTATGACTATCAGGGACCCTTACACAGGTTAGGTGGAGTGGGAGACAGGGAGCATAACATGTTCATTGTTTCAGTGGTGTTGCAACAGTCACCTGTTATAGCACCCAGCATGTATGAAAATCATTCCAGTGAAAATTATTTGGGGGGGGGGGGAGGAAGAAAGAAATGGCACGGTTCAACCTCCTCTCACTGATTATATTGTTGCGAGCAATAAGGAATTCCTTTTAATAGGTCAAAGTGATGTGTACATGATACGATATGAAGACAGAATAAAAGCATGAAAACACAGAGCCACAGATGTATAATAGCCAACGAATAAATTATGTCTCACGAATAATTAATGAAGACGATGAAAAGGAAGACGGAAAGAAGATAAAAGAGAGAGATAAGAGCAAGCTACTCACTTGACGCCTTGATCTTGCTCTGTGAACTCGTCCTCGGTGAATCCGAACTGGTCAATAAAATGGGACGTCATTTGTTGCATCTGATAATCAGAAAAGGCCTGTCGATTTGGTGCGACAAGCCGACGGTTTTAAAACATAGATACAGGCCTGGCATACTTTTGGCATCCATCTCCATAAAACATGGATGCGAAAAAATGCCTCTTTGTAAAGATGCAGGGAACAATTGCCTTTTGTTTTTTGTTGCTTTTGTTTTGTTCTTTAGTTTATGCTTAAAACCTTTTAAAGAATGTTTTCTTTGAAGCAATATGTGACAACTAACGAATCCCTAATTAAACAAAAGACTTTCTTGATTTTCTCTTGCTTTGTCATCTTTCTGAAAACACAAGAACTTTCGTTAGCTTATCAAAACAAAAATGGCCAATAAAATTGGACTGCTGGCACTTCCCGATAAATGTGCCCTTGGGGTCAACGACACCGCTCATGGTTAAAAGAAGGCAACTCCACTCCAGGGAATTCCCCTTGCAAGTGGTATAACAATGGCAAAGAGCATCTTTTTAATTGAGTTTTATATTTCATTGTTTCACAATAGCTACTAGCAAGCCGGACAATTGTGCGACTTATTAACCAGATTAGAATCTATTTTTGCGAGGTTTTCCATTGTTTCCACACTATCAAGTGACCTTTTAATGACCTTGCTTTCACTTTCTTATTTAGCATAACATCTAGGTCATTCACACTACTCATCTCATATTCTATCTGCTTTCATATCACCCGTTAGAAGCACTTCCCTGTTAAGTCTATAAAAATGAGACCAAGACCGATGGACTCGCTAGTCTCTTTTTATGTCATTTACGATTTTATCAAAAAAAAATTTGTGTCTCCCATTTTCAATAAAAATGAAGGGGGATGTTGGTACCACCACCAGCAATCAAAACAAGATAGGACCACTCTAACATAGAAACTATGCTCCCAATACACTTTGATATAACCACTTTGGAAGCTGTTAACAATATCAGCATTGTTGAGGGATGTGCTTTGCAATTCACAGTAATACTCTTTCTCATACAATTCATTCCAACACTCATGGCTCCACATGACAGTATTTTCTACAGTTTCTTCACCCCTGAGATGAAAACTTTTGCATCTGCCATGGGAGCTATTATTGTAACTACATTCGCCGTATATATTATGCAGTTTCAATGTGCCCTTGCGGTCAACGACACCGCCCAACAAGGACAAGTGGAACAGGCATGACCACAAATGAAATGTGTCCGTTTCTCTGTCTGTCGCTTTGACTACTGAGCAAGAAACTGAAGATGTGAATCCGCCCATGTAAATTAACAGCTTGGATCTAGTTGACTAAAACATCAACCTATTTTGACTTTATTTAGATCACATTGAAATAAGAAAGGATTGAGCAATTAGCAATTTGTTAGTTGACTACAGCAGAATCACATGACTTTGTAAGTTGCCACAGTTGCCCACTAATGCCAAGACTTATATGTATCGTTTCATTCAATGATAATATTCAGTAAGAGGTTTAGGAAGTCAAGCAAGAAACACATCATCATGTCCAAGATGGAGATACAAAAAGACCCATCCAAACCCTCCCCCCCCCCCCCACTACCACTGAGCAGTGAAAACTGAGTTCTGGGTAAAACTAATAAACCATGTGCACAATGTGACTGTTCTGTCGTTTGCAAGAATTATTCCACGATCTCGATATCGAGCAAAGTCTAAGTGGAGTATCAACTGGCGAGAAACCACTTCGGAAGTGATTTCCAATTCTGAAACAGAATCGATTCTTGGAAGGCTTCAAAGACGCCATTCTCATTTCGCTTTCCCTCACAAAGAGATTGAATGAGGAGTAACGGAAGGGAACGTACCTGTTGCAAAGCTGTATCTTTACCGAAATCGATGTCGCCAAAGTCTGCGTCTTCGTCGTCGCTCGACGAGTGGAAAGCGTTGGTGCCAACCTTAACGATGTGATGCAAGAGAAATTATAAATTGAGGCTTTTTTTTACTCGCAAATTTCTTTCAGTGAACTGTTGGAAATGGTGGTTTTTTATAATTTATTATACTTAATAATAAATTAATCTTTTATCCACAGAGGAAAAAAATTATATTTCTATGACTAGTTTCGGTGTAAATGAAACTAACGTTTGATGACTAAAAGCAAACATTCCAAGTGTATCACAGATCACAACAAGTAGATTGTTAAAAAGACAGTAAAGCTTTTGGACAAAACATTTGTTATTATGACATCACAGGCCACCTTCCATAATCCACATCCTGGAAGTAAGGGAGGTTTAGCCCGTCAAAAAAAGGTTACATTCAATCATCCATACCTCAAGCTTGTGACAAGATACTGAGATCGCCTTTTTCGACACAGAAATGTGGAAATATGTTTCTCTTTAGGGTAAGTTTTACGATTCCTGCCAGCAGAATACCCCTTGAAGGTTAAAGTATCTGATATTCACAGAAATGAGTGACTATCGAGGAGGAGGTGCTATTGGTATTAGTGCTCCTGTAACTGCTACAATCCCAATCATTTTAATATAGATCGTTTTAATATAGAAAAGCGGAAAATACAATTATGAATACAAACCATATCAACTATATTTCTCTTATTCATCGCTGCGAGAGATCCGGTTACGAAGTTTGCCCACTTGTCACGGTATTCTTGAGGCACATATTCTACCAAAATAAACAGAGCGAGTAAATGAGGTCAGGAAATTCTCATGAAAGTAGTAAAATGAAGCTTTTTTGGCATTAATTTGGGTAAATGTTTGATATTAAGTCACATGGAAGGGGCTTTATTTTACGTTTTGGTCAAAATGCAATCTCATTTGGATTAATGGATTAACGGCTCAGAAGAATTAATTGGATTTATTGTTATTAATTTTTTACTAAAATGAATTTAGAACTCAGTAGAATTGGTATAAAACTTACAGATATACTAACAAGTGATGGAGGAGGAGGGATTTAAGCAACATACTTTTCACCTTTCATTAATGATTTGGTTACTGTAACAGCCTTTCTCCAATTCATGTGTCAGGCAGATAGCTACCAAGGTTCGGAGATACATTTAAAATCCCGCAGTAGTCATTGCTCCTGAGGGGTCGCTGAGATAGGATGACTCTGGGATTGGAAAGATACTAGATGTGATGGGGGAAGGGGGGTAGGTAAAAGGGATTGTCTAACCTTCCATTAATGACTTGATTTGTTCACTATTACAGCCTTTCTCCGATTCATGTGTCAGGCAGTTAGCTATCCTAGTTAGGTGGCCCATGTACCCGTAGCGTTTGCCTCCTTGTTGCTGGCTGGAATCGTTAGCTTCCCACATATCAACAATCCTCTGTACAAGCTTGCATTCAGTGAAAAGCTGCAGACAGAGAGAGAGAAAGTGAAATGCACTGTTAACAAACACACACACACACACACACACAAAGACATTCGTCTGAATGCTATGCTACACTCTTCTGTGGTAGCTTGCACAATAGCTACTATTATATATCTATTCAGAGTTAGAAACAATGCTAAGAGACAAAACTCAGCATTGACAGTATCCAACCTTACATTCAATCATATTTGGATCCCTAATATTACACTTTCATATACATATATGTAAATAAAACAACAGAAACTGATTGGACAATTATCAATAACTTTGCAGAGAGCACACCAATAATTGGGTAGAAATTTAGTAATATGTGTGTGTGTGTATATTCATACACAAATTCATAAAGAAAAAATGCTGAATATATCTTGAAATCCCTACGCTAATGCTTACTGGGTAGTACTGACAAACTGTACTCTGTGGGTGCACTGTGTGTGTACAGTACTATGGTTTCTTGAATGACAAGCCCAGTAAAGATATGGATATGCAGGGATCGCCAACAACAACTAAAGACTAGACTGCTCAGTTGGTAGAGCATATGAATTGTAATCGGGGGATATCATACCTTCAGTATGCTACCAAGCTATACAATAATGGAGACTCATGTTTAACCCTTCTACAACAGTTAAAGTTAAAGGTTTACAGTCTTGTTCTAGGCAAAGACCCCCTGACACGACTTTACGACACTAATCCCTGGTCACTGGTAACTAATCACACACTCACACAAAAGTGTGCACAATTCAAACAATCCCTCCTGGGGCACTACAGTGAACCACATCTACATGTCCCATGGGGGACTTCCCATAGGGTGCAGCCACAAACAGGCTCACTCAACTATATTTACACTCTACCTCGCAAGTGCCCATTTATACACCTGGGTGAAGAGAGAGGCAACGGAGATTAAGTGCCTTGCCCAAGGACACAACGTTATGATCTGGCCAGGACTCAAACCTGCAAACCTTAGTCCACAAGTCCACTGCCTTAATCACTTGACCACAATGCTCTTAAGAAGTATTTCACACTGACATTGGAAGCATTTTTCCTCGATGATGAGATGATGAGTTACCTTATTCTCTAACTCTAAAGCCTGCCCGCATACTGCCCGACTGATCCCAGCCCTACTCAACTCCACCGTTGGAAATGGAAAATCATGGACGGCCACACAGTGTGCGTGCACTTTAAAACTACGATGAACAAGATTCTGCCAGATTTTAGGTTGCGTCGTGAACAGCCGGGCAGTGTGCGGTAGGTAGGCTGTACACTCATGGATGGATGTTTGAGGATGGCTTGATGGGTCATTAATCAAAAAAAGTGTCCAAGAAAATTTCGTCCAAACTTATTAACCAGCTCAAACTTGGGTCCAAAAATTGCTGAGCATTTGAAGGGAGGAGGGGTGACTAATGATACGTACATGAACAAGCAATGGGTGCTGCAGTTTGCCTTCTTCTTCTGTTTCGGCAGCACTGTTAGTGAGTATTGTTGCTAAAGACTTCTCCACCTCTAAATGGAGGAAGTTGTTCCACATGTAATTGAAAAATAATTCCTACAAAGAATTGTGAAAGACAAGAAATTAGAAAACATAAATATAATCTCATAATAACAAAAAAAAATCTTTATCATAGTTATCAATCATTTCATGTGAGGAATGAAAACAACAAAAGGGGTCAAATCAATATATAGTTTGCAAACAAGGCTGTTCCCTGTCAATCTAAATGGCAAAATCTTTGTCCCAGAAAAGTAAATAAAAATTAGTTATAGTAAGTTCAACAAATCATTTAAACAAGAAAGAAAGCAAAGAAGATGCATGCCCATCTATTAAAGCCATTCTTTACACTGATTGTCTGGAGGCATCTTTTTCACAAGATCTTTTTCAAAATGGCTGTTACTCTCCCGAATAAACATCAATTATTAATGTAGCCCAGCCACAGAGCAAACAAACAGAGGCTGAATTTTTATTGTCATAGTAATGACCTGCAAATTTCTTGGTACAAATGATTTTCAAAATTGGGGTAAAGTGGGGTTGGGAGGGGGGTGGGTGAAGTTCAGCCAACCTCCGTCTTGTTGAAAGGCTGGTTGACACTCATTTTATCCAATGATCAATACATATAGATTAGGTGGAATATTCCATTTTTCAACTTGCGATTAAACAAAGGAAGGAGAAAGGATGACTCACCCATATTGTCTTTATAGTGCCTAATTTGGCTAATTCTGAATTTATAGCTGGATTATTAGTTAAGAGAAGGGATGATATCAGCTTACAGACTTGAAGCCGTACGAAGCCAAACGGTGGCTCCAGTTTGCCTACTGTGGTTACCATGGATTCAAGCTAAAGAAAGAAAGACGAGAAGAGGAAAAGTTGGAGCAAAGTTTGTCACATCATTTAACTCATCTGAATTAATAGGAACACATATTGCAACAGTTTTGATGGTTAAATTTATGTCTAACATCTCTATGGCAACTAAACTGAACTTTGACCTTGATTACTCCCATGTTAAGGTAGTCAAATTAAAATGCAAAATTACAAGTGACCGCCAATAGGTGACATGTAGCATACTTAGCTAAAATAAAGCAAAAAAACGTCCGGCCAGAAACAAGACGTTGCCTCCTACGGAACAGAGAACGTAAAAAACGGAAATAGAGTACTGACCCTTGGAGGTTCCTGAAGTAACTGGTGAAGTTCAGAAAGCTTAGGGACTATGGCTTTGAGGGTTCCACTGATCCCCTTGGCTAACCTCTCGGCATCTAGAGGTGTCATCTGTTCCTGACCCTCAGGGCTGGGAAACAAAAAGGTATCACTGTGAAAGCAAAGGTTGAAGAATTAGAAGTGGTGCAGAGAGCAAAATCGGAAAGTGCACTGGCACACATGAAGGATACAGTATGGTTAACAAGGTCGATAAAAGGCTTGGTGTATGTGTCAGGGAAAGTATTTAGCATGTTTTTTTGTTTTTTGAGAGAGAGACAGATAGTGAGAGTTAATTAAAGAACAAAGTTAGTTTTCACATCAATCCTTGAATTTAGCACCCATTATGAAACCCAGGTGAACTTATACAAAATCTGTGTAAACTGGACGGCTGGTTTGATTACAATCAGAAGGAAATGATCATATTGCCAGTGAAAAGATTTCCAAAAGATCCACCAAACTCACTAAAATCACTCATACCTTAAAGATACATGAAAGAGCTGTACTATTTATAACAGGATATTTTACAAGCATTTAGAGACTTTCAATTCATAATTTACTCATAAATTTAGTTCAGATACTGATGATGTATTTGTTTATCTAAGCTGAAATTATACGCATATTATATAAATATTTTCAATGCATAAATTGTTCCGTTTTTTAACTGGTAGTAGTAATTCACTACAAGTTACAAACAACATCCACACACAATTAGGCAATAATAACAGCCAAGGGAAGTCATATCTAATCAAACCCTGCAATATGGGAAGCATACCAGATGGATCCTCCCATTTGGGTAACTAATCAGATCAATCATTCTACACAGAAAGCATACCAGAAGCATATCGGATCAATCCTTTAACAAGCGAAGCATATCAAATCAAACCCTGCAAAATGGGAAGCACACCAGATGGATCCTCCTATTATGTAACTGATCAGATCAAGCCTGCCACACAGAAAACATACCAGATCAATCTTACCAGGAGGAAGGAATATCGGATCAATCTTCTAACAAGGGAAGCATATCTGACTAATCCTATAAGGCATCCAACTACAAAGAAAGCATACCAGATCAACCATAGTTGGAAGGCATATCATCTCAATCCTTCTACAACCTTGGGAAGCATATTAGATCAATGCTTCTGTATAGCATCCTGACTATTAAGAAACCATACCAGAACAATCCTTCTATATTAATGTACTTTTACATCAGATTCAGCATGTTACAACTTAGGAGGCATACCAGATAACATGGCAGGCACGTCAGAACAACCTTTTATCAAGGGTAGCATATTAGATCAATATTACACATAGAAGGCATATCAGAACAACCTTTCATCAAACTTTTATTACAGTGAAGGCGTATACAGTATTATAATGAAAGAGATTGTTTTACAAGTAGGACTTTGATCTATCATCTGTTTACCTCCTTGTCATGGACACAATGAGATTAACAAAACTGCCCAACTTGTTACTTTAATAATCCTTCACCAATAACAAACAGACTTGTCGTTCAGTTTGACACTTATACCGTTGTTCTCATAGTTACAAGAGGGTAAGCGATTTAGAGGAGAAACTCAGAAAATTCAAGGTATTAAATAAATCTCACAAAATGAATATAATGCTATGTGGTGGAACACAACAAACAAAGAAGGATTACTGTTAAATTTCATGGCTTTTTTATTTTTATTTTGGTAAAAATGAAAATTATTTCAGTTAAAAAGATTTTGATTATGCTGATCTTACAAAGGACAAACATTTATAGAACCTTGTCAAGTTTCAAAAATGGCAGGAAGAATTTCGTCGACAAAGTTTTGGCCAACCATGATTTGCAACTGAAGTTGTCCAATTTGACTGTGAGTGTTATACTTAAAAGAAATGCTCTTCAGATGAGGGTTTTGTTCCTGTCACATCATAATAGTAAAAGCAGTCTCTGACAATGTAGCAAGAGATTATATAATCATAAAAAATATAAACAAAACTTTAAAGCCATACACTCTTTTCTTTTGAAACATTACTTTATGAATATTCATGTCAATGGAAGCAATCGACCATTATTCGTGTTGAAGCATTGGATGTACAAAAACACCAACTTGAGAGACTCAGGCGGGCTAATGCTTCAGCATGTGTTTACCTTTGTTTTTTAAATTCTAAAAGAGATAATAAAATAGCGACTCCGTTGACCAGAGCAGACTCTGCTCGCTTTCCACGAAACATGTGTTCAAGAAGTTCGTAAACTGTTTCTTGCCTGGAAGAGAGACAAAGAAGAGAAAATGATAACAAAAGCGATGAAGCATGTGACCTTTGACTTATTTTACTGAGACCCACTGGCCAGTATCAAGGATGGAATTAACTGACAGCACCGTGACGTTAAATTGCTAGAAATTGATGTTCAGTTTCATGAACGATCTCACAAATTCGGTCCCCGTTTTGCCATTGTTGTACGAGTTGTACGAGTTTCACCTTACATTGCAAACCATTCCTTCCTGCACTCTCAAAAGATTTGAAAATTGCCTAGGTGCTTTTTTGAAATCTTGGGGAAAAAAATGCTGTTTCAACACAAATTACAAGACATTTTACTTTTCCTGAAAAAGTATCCTTTTCTACTCAATAATTTCCTTGCCATTTTGCAAAGTTGAAAATTTCTGATTTTTCAGATTCATGTTTTTCTCTAAATCTGTCAGCTTATAGCCCTATTTTTCAAACTATTCATTTTGCTTGGTGACCCCAGTTTACCTTCATCAATTTGGCACCCCCTCAAGTGTCGGATGTTGTGACCTGGGGAAGGGGTCTCTGAGGTGGAGGGTATCCCCTCCCCTTTGAGAAATATGAAAAAAAGAACGATTAAGGGTGTTTAGTTGCAAAATGGCAAATATTTTGCAATTTTGAAGTTCAAAACTATTCCATTTTTATTTCTATTTTGTTGGCGACCCTGAAGAGGGTTGTGACCCCCACTTTCAATACTTGGGAGCTGTAGAGTGCAAACTAAAGACACCCTTTTACTACACGGGTGATTTCTAGTTAATAAGCTCTTTCCTTTGTCTCTTTCTATCTCTGTATATCGTACAGATGCAAGACTTACATTTCTATCGTAGTAAGAAGAGGATCATTTTCAGCACATTCCTGTAACTGTGACATGTGTTCCCTTGTGAGTCTGATAATGTCGCATAGGCTCTGGGCTGCGTTACTATGGACCTCCTCGCTCTGTTCTGGGTCTATTAGATCTACCAGTCTATGGATGAACTTCTTCTCATTCAACCACTGTGAGATGAAAACACATCCATATCATATTTAAAAATGAGAAAAAAAACATACAAACAAACAAACAAACAAAGAAGGAAGCAAACACAAGAAGACAACTAACAACACTTTCAAGTGTCTGCATTGATGATGTCACTCTTCCTGGCATGTCAGATTATTTGTCAAAGTACAAAACCTATTATACAGGGCTTTTCTAATGTAACATGATTATTGACAATGGAGCTTTTCATGAAGATGAAGATCTTTTTCCTTCAGTCTCTCAATTATCTGTTTGCCTCTGGTAAACCATTTTTCAAGTTCTCACCACCGCATCGAGTCACTCTGAATAATGTCCTAGTTACAGTCAGTGTTCATGTATAGACAGAACAGAATTGAAACACTTTCATGCACGTGGTACCTCCTTCGATGTTGTCTGATGGAGGGAGAGGGGGACAAATTCAGTCGAGACTGGTCGTCACACTTTCTACGGGATACTTTGTGCCGTGGTTGTTACCTGTCGATGACTTACCTCTAGAAATGGAGTCCTGAGCTCTTGGGAATCGATACAAGTTATCAGCCTCAATATGAGGTCCATAATTGCTGACGTTTCTAAATGTTTGAAGAAGATGCCCAGACAATCCTCTTGACCCTTTATGTACTCTATCACCAGCTCCGGCCTTCTGGCTAAGAGGGAACCCACTGTTTTACTGAAGAAACTGGCTAGAAGTGGATTCAAAGGTGGCTTATTGTCAAGGAATTTCCAAAGTTTTTCAAAAATGGGCTGAAAGAACAAAAGGAAAATTCAAGCACGGGTCAATACAAGTTTCAGAAATGCACCAGAGTGACAACCCCAAATTGTTACTTGCCATCTGTAGAGGGGGGAAAAAATGTATATTATAGGCATTGATTTTGGCAGCTTGTTAACAGGAGTGGGTACTAACATTACATAACAACCAGAATGAAAACATTTCATGGTTCCTTGCTGCTGTTCATAGGGAAATTTCTAACAAAGCCCTAATACAACAACAGCAATTTATGCACACAAACTTTTGTTGCCAAAGTAAT
>JAAAKB020000016.1:258640-272749 GCA_010014835.2 Apostichopus leukothele | reverse complement strand
TGGTGGTGTCTAACACTTCTGTTACACCTCATTCGAAGCTAGGTCAGATTACCGGCATTAGACGTTTCTTTTTGCGCGAGTCTTCACACCTTTTAAACACAGCTTTTCGCTTCTGCTGACTTCAAATGAGCTTGCCCTCAACCATATACAACCATGACTTAACATGAGGTACCCTCTTTTTTATAAGATTCATCCAATATTCCCTTCTTTAAATATATCGTGTTCAAAAGGTTTTCAGATTTGACCTTTGCTGTCCTCACATGATCGATCCGATGAAATCAATGTAGTTCATTTACTTAATATATCACTGACAAAGATTGATATCAATCAACCTGTCGTGTTTACAAGTAATTAAAGGCGTCACACATACCCCCCCCCCCCTCCTCAAGGCATTATGAACTGAAATAGTTACGATTTACATTGAAACCACCAAAACCAAAGGTATCCCGGTGACTGAAATTGCTTCCCTCACAGTATTGCTGGAAATTTCTCAAATAAAAAGGTCAAGCCACATTTGTATTGGAGAGGTACGAGCTTTTGAAGATTGCTGACAATTTGTGAATGAAACGAGATTTATCATTGGATCTGCTAGTGCCTTTTCAATATGCCTTTGCCTTTTTCCCTAATTCGAATCACTGCAAGTGTCCTTGACCATCCTCAGAGAGATTAAAATAGTTACAGGTTTCTTTGCAATTTTTAAACGCAAAGTAATGGAAAAAGAAAAAAAAATATCGTTGCACTGCCCGGGAATCGAACCCGGGTCGTAAGAATGGGAATCTTACATGATACCACTACACCAGCAGTGCGATTCAGGAATTTAGTTGCAAATGTAGTAATTGAACAGTTATACAGAAGAGCTTGTACGGTTTGCGCAAGAATTTTGAGTCATCTGTACCGATCCAGGGAGTTCCCTTGCCGATCCTTTAGGAAAATATTGGATGATGCTGACACAGTGTATATATGTATCAATGGTGAGACACAGAAAGACAATTGATAACATCGTCATACTACGCTATAATCTAAGGGCGCTTCATTCATTAGTATAATGAGGGCTTCGGTTCCTATGGCAAGAAAGTACCGGCCGTAGAAACACTGTGACTATTGTAAGCCAGAGGTCCGAAGAAAGTTAAGCTTCTGCCCCAAAAGGCAATTGGCTTCACAAATTGGCAGATATAAGGCAATTGTCTGCAATTTCATCGGTAACTTTAAAGGACTATAGCAGATAGGCTATGTAGCTAGATCATCAGTGGTATTGTCTTCCATGCTATAACCTTACCTTTAGCCTGTTCGTTTGGCCTTAGCCTAGGATATTTACAGTTAGGGGGCTGGATATTAATTTCTGCACTAAGTAATAGTTACTACTTGTAGTATAGTAAAGGCTTCATAATTGACGCACCCCGTAATTGACGCATCTTCAATTTTTACTAGCAACAATACAGCAGGCCACCTAAACTTTTTGCAGTCAAGCAGAATTACATATTTCATGAGTTTGTATCCATTTCAGCTATTTGCTGACCAAATTGTGGTATATTTTAAGCTTTTAACACCCTCCCCCCAGTTTTGCACGTTTGTTGGACATTTGGAAATCTTACACCCTAAAAATAACCAACATTACCTCAATATGATAACGCTACTCTCTGGGACCTGACCTGTCTGCAGCTTAGAGGCTCAGAGCATAGCAAACAGCATCTAAAGTCAATGGATGTATACTAAGGCCTACACTACAGTTAGCTTATTGACGAATGTGTCAATTTAGGGGTATGTAAGAACTTGACACGGCAGACATTTTGTGGTCAAATTCTGCTCAATTGTACGGTGCATAAGCACAGAACCTTAAATATTTTGAGATCATAACATTTCTGAGGAACTACACATATGAAAAACACATACAGTTGAGTGATTTGGATTTTTCCTTGATAGACATCGTTGATCAAATCCTTAAGTGCGTCAATTATGAGCCCACCATGCTACTACTACTAGGTTTAGGAGATAGATATGCATACAATCCAAAGATTGTGAAATAACTAAGGCCTAAACTAAAGCAAGTTGTAACTTAGCCTACCTGACTGGCTTTCTGGCATCCAATAACTGAAGATGTAATCCTCGATACTCTCTAGACGGGAGCAATTCAGTTCCTACAGACTTCACTTATATATTGGACGAAATAAAATTCATAAATCACACGTAATTATAGATACAGTACCTACAAGTTGTACAATCGGTACCAACATAACACTGTGAAAACAGTACATGTGTGCTGTCAGCGTTTACGGAAGTAATTGTTTGTTGTTATAGTAACATACATATTCAGTCGACTTTGGTATGCAGATATTCATTCATATATATGAATATTCATATTGGGCGGATCTAATGACAATTTGGGCGTGCCAAAAGTTTGTATGAACTTTGGACAGCGCAAACAATTAGATACCCCACCGTATGTATTGTAATTTGTACACCGGTGGTAATCCCCACAAATAATTGTGACCGTAAGGTACGAAGTAGGTCGCTGCTCATGACAAGGCAGATTGAGGGACTGCAGCTCATTCTAGCTAGCTTTGAGCTACCACATATTGTCTTTACGTACGTTATCAGTTGTAGGAAATATTAGTTGTTTTGGACAACGTTTCACGTAAGTCATCGGCATCACTTTAAATAAGTTCCTATTTTACGTTACGAGAAGTGTAGTGTGAAAAGTAGTCTACAGTACTTAGTGTGTTACCTACATATTCTATATTGTTGTACTCCACATGATTTGTGCACAGGTTAGTCATTGCCCCTAGGAAAGCACAGGGATGTGTACTACCTAGGCCATAGTCATACAATATTCAAGATAAAATTGTCAACTTAATTCGAAACAGTGTACCGATTTATTTTCTAGATATGCACCCGAGGTTATTACTATGAGTTTATGCCATGTACACATTAACAAATGTTAAACCATGCATATATTCTAATTAGAAAGGCCTTGACTGTCTACAGCACGTCTTACTCTAGTCTAAAGTAAAAGTAGCTTAAGGTAGGCCCAAGTCCTTACTATTGCCATATTAGTATTAACTAGGCCTACCATACTTTGACACCTGGCCTATTTGTGCTAAGCCTATGCAGTAGCCCAGGCTTGTACATCACATAGCATTTGGTATTGCAGGCTCAAAGATAACGGTTGTCTGATCGTCCGAGACGACCACAAATCACGTCGGACAACCTAAAACCCTGCTTAGGTTGTCTGACGGATGACTTGTATATTTGCCCTAAGTGTTCTAGTCTTCAAACAAAATTTGGAAAATCCCTATTCTTTAAAATAAAAATCTGCTCTGAAAAAAATTATATTAGCTTTTTGGTATCGCCCTCAATTCATATTAGAAACAACAATTAAGATATAAATCACATGTTGGTACATTCCGTAATGAGGGGAAAATCCTACGCTTTAGCTGTACATATACTGTACATATGAACTAATGGTTACGTACAGTACCGTAAAACTTGGAACAGTACAGAGTACAGACCCTGGTTGCCGCGACCACCCTTGCTTTCTATCTCACGGCCGCATGCAAGTATGCAGTATTATACTGTGCATGCCCGCATACCGTGTGCTCATTTATGTTGCTGTATTGTATGTGCTGTATATATATATACCCTGGGCTTATCCTATGTCTCTGGAAATGATCGGAAACGAATTTGGAAATAATTTTTCACTACCTGCAGAGAATTCCCGCATTCCACCATGATTAATCATGAACAGTGTCATACACCACATAAAATGTCTATACTCTTACACTACAGTTCTGTCCAAGATTTGTCAATCCCTGTAAGACTAGTCATTAAGAATAAGACTCGGGCCTTGGGCCGATAGACTAGGCCTGCGCAGCCTCGGTACTCACCTACAAGGCTACATTTCAGTATTACAGTACTTACGGCTCTCGTGCAAGGGCGCCATTTTAATAATCCAATTGTGCTTTCATATGGGCAACCCAAAATTCTTTCGGACAACCAAATATGAAGGCAAAATGTTCTTAAAAATGAGCCCTGTATTATATATAATGGTCATATAATGGTTAATTGCTTGAAGAAAATCAATTTGCATAGTTGTCTTTCTTTATGAAGAAAAATACTCATGCTTAGGGATTTAGAAGACTGGGACAATGCCTATCATAATTAAGTAACATGAATAATATTCTTGCATTTACTCCATTAAAAAAATAACAATGAAAGCAAATTTCTTATTCAGAAGAACATAACATTAAAATAATAACCCGTCCATTATGTGCAGTTTGATGGTTATTTTACTTTAATTTGCATACGAGGACTGTACCTGGCATAAAATAACTCTTCAATATGAACAATATTAGAAATGTAGAATTATTTTTCAATTTGTCATTTCAGGATTAGCAGGCATCTTCAACTTTAGAATTGGTTTGTGGTGGTCATCAACACACCAAGATGGAGTTTGCCTCCACCCATATCTTAAATTATGATGAATCGGATGAAGAAGAGATTGATGATAGTTACATGGAGGGGGCGTAAGTATACTGTAGGAGTACTTAATTAGTTATAAATTTATTTTGTACCCCTCCCCAGCATGTTTCTTTTAATAAAATGTAAAATATCTGCTATGTCTGTTCCACTTCTATGATTACATTTTCATATACACCAAGGCAAATTATATTTAAGGATTTTTTGTCATAAGTGGTGACTTTTCATAAATATACCTTATATGAAGAAATTCTTAAAATCCAAAAAACAATAAAAACATAAAAATTGGTGTGGCTTGCCAAATCAAGAGATTCTGCCCTGCTCAAGATATAGGCTGGACTGTCTTTACAACTAGTCACTATATCACTCTTGAGGTAAATTAGTTTACTAACAACCAATAGTATTGACACAGGTTCAATAAAGTTAAAATACTGTATGTTGAACATTGTGTGGTGCAAGCAAATACAAGCCATTAATTCAGTTACAGAACAGGACCGTCCTACACAATGCACTCTTTTTAAAAGGAGGTAGATCCCCAGAGTCTAAAAGAATCGTTTTATATATTTTGACTAAAATTAGTGGAATAACTTTATCACACAAATTGTGGGAGATTTTGTAGTGCTTTGCACTTGAGACATATAATTTTGACATTGAACTGTGCATTGTGTGATACCTACAGCACAGTACAGTATATAGATATAGCTTACCTGTACCTGTTCAGCTGTAAGGAAGCTTTTTGTGTGTAATGTGCTCATGTTGACTGAACATAACCCTTTAACTTCAAAATGTGATCATTGTAGTAGTTTACATACTATGAAATTGATGTTCTGTTGATTAGAACTTTGTAAATAACACTGGATTGTACTGTACTTTTGAGGGGAACTTGTAATCATTGTTTGTACGCTTCTGACCTTTTACAATATGCAACGATTTAACATTCTGATTCGGTACATGTAAAATGTATGGACGTGACTCTTTAACTTTACAACGATTTGAAAACAATATCGTTTGGCTTAATTCAAAATCTACCTGATCAGCAAAGGTGGAATCAACAATGGCTGTGCTGTAGTCAAAATTCTGCCTCAAGTAAACTTCTTTTTAGCATTTGACTGTTCAAGCCTGTAACTTATTTTTCTACTTTTCACTAGATTTGCCCTATATCAAGGCCTATCGGTGAATAATGGTAAGTCTATCTACATTTGCGACAAAGGTGCAATTTATGCAAATAATATCTGCATTGTATTATGATCATAAAACAGTTCCTGGCTGAAACTGTTGATGTAGACATAGCCTACAGCATATATGCAAGCAATGGTTAAGTTATTAAACAAATAGACTGTGTTAACACCAGGCAGTGGTTAACATGTTGCTAGTACCTAGCTTAGTACAATATGTTTGGCACAAAGGCATGCTCTGTATATATTACAAAATATAGTTGGGACTGTAATAGTCTATTTCATAATTCTAATATCTTTTATCTGTACAGTATATATCATTTAAAAGTATTGTACGCTATTTTGTGTGAGTCCATGTTGTTGTTACTTGGTAAACATTGGTTTAGACTTGCTGTAGGATTCAACATTCATACTAATTGATCAAAACCAAGACAATGTAGATTAAAATTTGGTTTCCAAGCTGCCCTGAAGTTTGTCGAAGTTTGCTTTCAGTTTTTGGTTTGATTTAACTACTGTATGTCTTCATATCTTGATTTTATTGAGAAACTGACACTAGGTTTTGCCAGGCTGTAGTTTGCGACTATGGCAACCAAACCAATTTTGAGTTGGAATTATTAAAGACAACCTATTACCATGAAGCTGTAATCTCGTATTTTGTATTGTTTTACACTTTAATTGGTTTATAATAGCTACTGTACAGGTGTGAAGTTATGAGTTGTTGCACTGTATTCCATTTGACATGCTCGGACATGACTGCTTATACCGACCCTGTGGCAGTTAAGAAAATGCAAATTAACACTGTTTAGCCTGTCATGTGCTCTGACGAGCCACGAGTCACACTTTTGAATCAGTATACACTAATTGAGCAAAAATTCACCTCAAATTATTAAAAATTTAAATTGATCAGTGCCAGATGTTTTCAGTTTGATTTTTTGGTATCATTTTTACTATTCTTCCTCACAGGGGATTGATATTTCTGATGGTTATCAATGTAAACTGATCCCCTATTTGCAGACAGTTGGGGGAGGAGGGGGGAGATTGCTGGTGGGACTACTACCTTTTGGACGGGAGGGGATAGTACATGACAGTGTTTTATCTCAATGAGGAGAAGAGAAGGGGGGTGGGGGTGGGTAGTTATATGGGTACCTGGAATGTGTTAATGGGTGTCCTTTGTTTGCTTTAAGTACAGTACTCTTTAAGTTTCTTCTTTAAATAAACTTGTCATTTAGCCTCTGAAGAAGATCCTGCTAGGATCGAAATGTCAGGCCAACTTACTTTTACACATTCTTTAAATGTTGTCAGTGTTTCATTACTTTCATCTCAATAAGGAGAAGAGAAGGGGGCGGTGGGAGGGGGGTTAGTTACGTGGCCATCAGGAATGTGTTTCCTTTGCTTTAAACTGTACGGTACTCTTTAAGTTTGTTTCTTTATATATGTCTTTGTGTGAACTTCACCAGTAATTTACATTCTCTTTTATTTTAACCATCTCATTTTTCTGACTATTTCACCATCTTTTCATATTTAATCGCTATTCACTAATTTTCATCCATGTAGCACTGTACGGCGGTTTACAACCTGTGGCAATCCCAGGAAGTTCAGCTTCAGGTACTGTCGTACAAACATTCGTTTAATGTTTTTAAAGTAGATCGATTTTTGTTTCGTTTTATCGTCTCGTTCCATTTTCCCATTCATTCAGTTAACATCCTTTCACCGTTTACAGCGATTCGAACGATTTCAGAAGAAGTCATTTGACAGACTAAACTATAAATCGTCATTTTGAAGTTTATAGTTGAGACAGAATGATGGTAATTTTGTAGGAGGTGTTGGGCCATCTGTGAATTGCTGATCAAACTGTTTGGATTATTTCAAGAAGGAATTCCACTCATCCTTCACTTCCTCTGCTCGGATAATTTAATATTTTGCTATTTCCCACACATTGGCACACATATATATGTCATTTTTTTCTTCCCCTCACCAGTGCAGTATTTCCCTTTAGAAGAAATGATAGTAACAATTGTTCAGACATTTGAGATCTAGTACTGTATGTTAATACTTCCTCCTTGAGACTTTCAGCAAGGGGCAAGCTTATAAATGAGGAAACAGTATTTCCTATATAGTAATTTTTACCTGTGGTTGATATTTACACACCCAAACCTTTTGTCAGACATGTTTTATTTGTTGTTCGATCACATAGCTTCCTCCATGTGTTGCTTCGAATTTATTAACTGCTCAGTCTGAAGTGTTCACTGTTCCTAATATGTTTGTTGGTACAAAGTAAATGTAGATCTCTGATTATATCCATTTCTCAAATTCCCCAGCCTGTTTCTGCTTATTTTACTTGAAGTTGTATGTGATGCGCTGGTGTACATTTCAACAAGATAGGCCAACTTTTATCTAGATCATTGATTAATTTCCTTGTTTTTGTTTGAAAAGAATCTTGATTACAATAGAAACGATGTGAAGGAAAGATTGTCTTCTTACAGTGTAGAGTTGACTGCAATACATGCATGGTTGTTCTCTGATTAAATGTATGTTTATAAGTAATTTAACAAGTAATGCACAGTGTAAGCCTTCTGCAGGTGGTAAGGGCTCAGGCATCATACAACTATTGGGTGTTCCTCCTAACTTTTTAGTAACGTTTATACAGTGGTGGGACCAGGGGGGGGGGGCAGGGGGCATGAGGGTCATATCCCCCAATCATGATACTTGCACTGGTCCAGTTGAATCCAGCTCCCCCCCCTCCCCCACCAGTTGGATGTGATTTAAAGCAGAACTGAAATCCCTCTGCTGAAAGTCTGATACCCACACTGCTTTATATTGATTCTATTACCAAATAATAATAATGCAGTTCTGTACATTTTGTTGTTCGACTAAATTAGCAGACTTTATAACCAGTAGGTTCATTTAAAACAAATTGTTTTTTTATCCTGGCTCAGTTCAAGTCATTGTTACAACAGTGTATGTGTCATTATCTCTATAGATGGGAAAACATCACAGATAGCTGCAATTATTAGTCAATTGATCACTTGTGAATTATCATAGGCTTGAGTCTGGACTGCATTAAATGACACTAAAAGCTGCTACAGTAGTTTTATCTGTAGTGGTTGAAGAGCACAACTGTAATCATCTGAAGTGTTCTCTCATATAATACTGTGATTAATCATCAAACATGTGTAGATGTAAAATGAACTCTACTTATCTATTCTTGAGTGTTCAACTTGGGAAGCTATATAAGTACTGTAGAGTGGCTATAGCCTACACCTTTGTAGGTGCTTAGCTATATTTCTATTCCTGGGTGTTTAACTGGGGCAGCTATACAGGAAGTAATGTAGAATGGCTAGCCTAAATCTTTGTGGTTGTTTAGCTATTTCTATTCTTGGGTGTTTGACTGGGGCATAGAAGTAATGTAGAATGGCTAGCCTACATCTTTGTGGTTGTTTAGCTATTTCTATTCCTGGGTGTTTGACTGGGGCATAGAAGTAATGTAGAATGGCAAGCCTACATCTTTGTGGTTGTTTAGCTATTTCTATTCTTGGGTGTTTGACTGGGGCATAGAAGTAATGTGGAATGGCTAGCCTACATCTTTGAGAGTGTTTAATAGAGCTCTATATCTTGGGTGTGTGGCTATAATTATAGTGTAGGCCTACATAGTGTTTGTGTGTTAAGGTATAGCTGTCTACTGTACATTACTACTTTACTTAAATGTGGTAATAATACATGTATTTTCATTTTTGTATCATGGAATGACTTTACATTATGCAGAATCTACACAGTATGATGGATATTGAGGCATTATAGAACTGAGCAGTGAACACCAAAGTGCCCCATACTGTACACCTGGGGTGTTCATACTACAGTATATCTAATGTACTCATTTCTGTGTCCATATTCCTCTGCACACTATTGTGTTAAACATTATATAGAAAGTACAGTACTGTATTGCTTTAACTTATTGCCCCATTATAGGTACAATATGTGCTGATCAAATTGTGGGTTTTTTTATAAGCTTTTAACATCCTCCCCCCAGTTTTGTTGTATTTTTGGCATTTGGAAATCTTACTCCCTAAAAATAACCAAAATTACCTCAACATGATACTACTACTCTCTGGGACCTGACCTGTCTGAGCTTATAGAGGCTCAGAGCATAGCAAACAGCATCCAAAGTCAATGGATGTATATTTAGGACTACACTAAAGTTAGTTAAATATTGACGAATGTGTCAATTTAGGGGTATGAAAGAACTTGACACGACAGACATTATGTTGTCAAATTCTGCTCAATTGTACATTGCGTAGGCACAGAACAATAAATATTTTGAGAACATTACATTTCTGTGGAGCTACACATATGAAAAACGAAATACAGTCGAGTGATTTTTCCTTGATAGACATCGTTGATCAACTCCTTGAGTGCGTCAGTTATGAGCCCACCATGCTACATATAACGCTTGTATGCTGTGTTTAATTGGCTTGCCAAGGAATCACTTTTCAAAAGAACACAATAGAAATAGCACACAGGCACACAGTACTTGCATGGCACTACTCCATTCATATTGCAGCCTGGACAATAGTTGTGTGCCTTACCTCAGCTTGGTAACCTTGACTGTATTGTCTGTTATTAGCATTCATATATAGATATCAATTCAACAATAAAATGAACCACTGTGTTTGACATGCATCACACAGCTAGGTAACGTGAGATAAGAAAAGTTACATTTTGGCCAAGCCAGGAATTTGGAATATGAATTATTCCCTAACAGCACTGTGTTGTTAAATATCCTAAGTCTGGCTTTATTTCTTGATAAAAAAATAATTCAGCTTTTATTGAGATATATAACTATTTTTTGCTGTCTATATAAGATTTTGAGTATATAACTGATATTTGTACAGTGCATTATAGTACTACATGTCAGTTAACCGGGAGTATATTATCTGGTATAAAGTGGACAACTTAATTGCTAATGTACACACAAGTGCAAACTTGTAGTTCAACAGTTTTTATACTCAGAAACCATATGTAGTATTTTATAAGTGACTGCAAAACTCCTACACAAAATTTACGCTGCAAATTATCTTACCCTGGTTAATAGTATTAAATGATATCCTGGTTAATAGCATTAAATGATATCAATGGTTTATATCATTAAATATATACCCTGGTTAACAGTATTAAATTACACTCCCGTTAATAGCGTTAAATGATACCACTGAATATTATATCCTGGTTAATAGCATAAAATGATACCCTGGTTAGTAGCATTAAATGATACCCTGCTTAATAGCATTACATGATATCCTGGTTAATGATATCCTGGTTAATAGCATTGAATGATATCCTGGTTAATAGCATTACATGATACCCTGGTTAATAGCATTAACTGATACCCTGGTGAATAGCATTAAATGATATCCTGGCATTACACACTGCCATTAAGTTATACCCTGGTTGACATTAAATTATACAGTGGTTAATAGTATTAAATTATACCCTGGTTAATAGCATTAAATGGTATCCTGGTTAATAGCGTTAAATTACACCCTGGTTGATAGCATTGAATTATACCCTGGTTAATAGCATTACATTATACCATGCTTAATAGCATTAAATTATACAATGTTTCATAGCATTAAATTATACCCTGGTCATTGTCATTAAATTATACCCTGGTTGACATTAACTTATACAGTGGTTAATAGCATTAAGTTATACCCTGGTTGATAGCGATCAATTATTATACCCTGGTTAATAGCATTAAATTAAACCCTGGTTAATAGCATTAAATTATTCCATGGTTAATAGCATTAAATTATAAAAAGTTTAATAGCATTAAATTATACCCTGGTTAATGGCATTAAGTTATACCCTGGTTGACATTAAAATATACAGTGGTTAATAGCATTAAATTATACCCTGGTTAATAGCGTTAAATTATACCCTGGTTAGTAGCGTTTAATTATACTGTGGTTAACAGCATTATACCGTGGTTAACAACATATTATACCGTGGTTAACAGCATTATATTATACTGTGGTTAACAGCATTATATTATACCGTGCTTAATAGCATTTGTTCACATGTCACTTGACACACGGTTGTACATGGTTGTAGTTGTAAATAACCTTTACACCTATGTACTAATTGAATTACAATGAAATCTCTTTGACTTTATCATATAGATTATATAAAGATATGAAAACTAAATTACCGTCTGTACTTCTTACACAGCTATCAGATCCTTCAAAGCATTTACTATATATAGATCTTGGGGAAAACCACTCAAGATTGGGAACTGCTGTACTATTAATTGTACAGTTATTGTATGCACATTGCATTATAATATTTCACTTGCCAATACTGAATCTGGTGGTCTACAGTACATATACATACACAAATAACTGCCGTGTACATTATGATCTAGCTAGTACTGATTTACTGTAGAGTTTAACTCTGATGTAAATTCAGAGCTCTCATTTTGATTGACATCGGTCAATTTTAGATAGTAGTTTGCATGTGACAGCATAGTTTGTCATTGGTCAACTGAATTATAATAACATTTGATTTATACACTGACAGTTGGTCGTTTCAATCTTTCTCCCCCATAGCTGACTATGACAATCCTGGTTTCCGTGGCGATCATAAAGGTCGAGTCCAACCCAAAAGTGATGCAAGCCGTAAGTAATATATTCACTGTGAGGTATGAACTTAATATTCATGTGTTTGACATAAAGAATGATATATTTTCTTACTATTTCCCAGCCAGGAAATCATTATTAAGGTGTACCAACAATTTATGTCTGATTTGACAGGGTTTAGTGATCCTATTCTACATAATTTAATTAGTTTCATTTACTACAAGTTTGTCAACAGACTTATTCAGGAATCTCGTGCTCTTAGCCTACAGTGTGAGTCAGGTTTGTAATTCTATAAGTCCAACTGTTTTCTCTGTTCTGTTGTAAAGTCTGTATTATCTAGATGGAGAAGAAGGTAAGAAATGGATGACCCAATGATGTCATTACTTTAAGAACAATGGCATTGATCAGGTTGTAAATCTAGAGTGTAGGACAAACTTTATACTAAGAAGGCCCTCAGTAATACAGTTTATACATGTTAAATCATGATACCATGTGTCGTTAAATTGTTCAAATTTGCCTTGCTTCGATTCATTGGTCATTCCAATGAATTAAGCAGAATGCTGCCATTGGTACTATGAATGCTACCATGGATTAATAATACTGTATCAAGTACACATATTGTATAGTAAGTTTTAAGCTCAATATCCCTAACATCGGTCACTTAAAGTACTAACAGTAGTCTACACTTTAACTAGTAGAGTCTCTTTACTGTACCCCTTTATAATTTTTAATGTTCCTGTTTATA
This sequence comes from Apostichopus leukothele, assembly GCA_010014835.2. Lineage (NCBI taxonomy): Eukaryota > Metazoa > Echinodermata > Holothuroidea > Aspidochirotida > Stichopodidae > Apostichopus > Apostichopus leukothele. Next base: position 259,724 of record JAAAKB020000016.1, on the reverse strand, counting down.
TATATATATCTTACAGCTCCTACACATACTGCTTTTTGAAAAATGATATTTACACTGCATTACACTATAAACTTGCATTACACTATAAACCTGAAATTCTATTTTAACCGTTAGTACATTATTTAACATTCCACATTTTTCAGAAAAAAATCCTTATACTTGTATGGTTATGCATGATTGAATTCTAACAGCCTTAGATTCCATTATGTGTTTAACAGTCGGCTATACGTAGAGTCTAAATATTGGCCTGCATCGACAGTATGCAGTTGAATATTAAACACACAAAATGAGACAACTGCATATTAATATTCAACTTCAAGTAGGGGGAATGTTTCTAGAGACTTTTAGGTGACCTAACATTTAAAAGCTCTGACAGATACTTCAGTAAGCCTGTGGGTGTAGTAGAGCCCCTAACATAAATTAATCTCTGACAGATACTTCAGTAAGCCTGTGGGTGTAGTAGAGCCTTTAACATAATGTTATTGTGTCCTGCATTGTTCACCATTGGTTTTCCTCAGTTTCATTTCATATTGTCTAAACATTATGTTTGATTGTTTGTATTGACCTATTGTAACATGATACATTGATTCTAAGACTATGTTTTCACTTTCACAGAAGTCTACGACAATGCCATCTTTGGCGTGAGTTCCAACGGTGAACCAAGATCTCCACAAAGAAGTAAGTGCTGTACAGTAGATTAGTGTGAACAGTTGAACTCAATTCAAGTTAAAGGAGACTAGTGTTTATGGACAACAATTTATGGCCGTTAGTTCACAAAACTAATCAAGTATGGTCATGGCTCAGAAGAATTGGACAACTATTAATTAATCCACGACACCGTCATCAATGATAGTCAAGCTAACAGACAGCTGTATGTGTGTGTTATTGTAGAATCACATACATGATAGTCCAGCTAACAGATAGCTGTATGTGTGTGGTATTGTAGAATCACATAGTTGATAGTCAAGCTAACAGACAGCTGTATGTGTGTGTTATTGTAGAATCACATACATGGTGGTCAAGCTACCAGACAGCTGTATGTGTGTGGTAATGTTGAATCACATACATGATAGTCAAGCTAACA
>JAAAKB020000016.1:205726-220347 GCA_010014835.2 Apostichopus leukothele | reverse complement strand
GAGCTATGTAAATGTATGAGCATGAGGATTTACAGTTTAACACCATTTTGCAGTTACAGGCTGGTTGTAAGAAATTTGTAACCTATGAGAAATAAAATTTCTTGAGAAAGATGATCCCAACTTTGTTTTATAAATATTTTACAAAATTACACCTGGGAAACATTTTTTTTAGAAGTAGATTAACATCACCATTGTACACTTTTGTCGCACCAAATTGCATCTGAGGGCATTCAGCAATAGAAAATTTCCAAAGGGGAGGGGGGCACCCCCTCCCCTTACACCCCTCCCCATCACTCTAATGCCACTTTGGCCCCTCTCAAACAAAGGCCCTGGATCCGCCAGTGGTTAGCACTATGCAAAGGGGAATAACCACCTAAAGTTGCATCATCTTAACAGTAAACACTCAGTTTATAAGTGATAAATAGGATGCTAAAATGTTCAAACCATACAGCATGTCTGCCTGACAACCTTCCTGTCAAGTTTATTGATGGTCATTACAATCAACATCACAGAATAATGACGACGATCAATGTTCCCTAACTAATAACCAGTACTCGAGGCATAACGGCAGTGTTGAATTTAATCTGGAAGAATTCTGCAACAGAAGAGAGCTTTATGTTCTTCAGATCTGGTTTATGTTGAGGTAAAATTAATAAAGTATGTCAGTGCAATGGTAGAATGTGTGTAGTAAAACTAACACACAGAATTAAGGCACTAATGTAGTAACAAATCAAAGCACTACTGTACTAACTTTGCAATTATTTGAGTGCAACCATGTTGCGTTACTTAATGAGGGTGTTATATGAACATACACCATAATAGAAACTGCTACCCCAACAAAGAGTTGGCATAGAAAAAAATGATTCAAATTTGACAAAAATAACTCAAATGTTTACAAGTTTCAACAGCTTTTTTAAATTAAATATAGTAATTATTACCTGTAGCATAATAACCGTAACATAATCACATATCTCTGACTTCCAAGTGAAGTAGCTGCAAACTTGACAAAGTACTAAACCTAGGCTGTGAGCATAGCATACATTCAATACATTGACACTATGCTAAGCTACAAACAAGAGGCAAACAGGTCCTTATCCTACAATCACCCTTTAACATAGAATATTAAGTACACTTGAGCTCAAGCAAATGCACCTTTAGATGACAACAATATTTACCTCCCGCAATGGCTAAAAGTGACTTGAATTGTATATCGTAAATCCAGAAAAGAGAACAATCTTCATGTTATTTGTTATGACCTCATGGTGTTAACCCGAGTGTGTTTTTGATTCCTTGCCTGAAGGCTCAAGGAATCTATGCGATGGTGATTGCGTGTGTGTGTGTGTGTGTATGTGACGTCTTGGCTCGTAAACACGATAACTTAACAACGAATTGGATTGAAGTCATTCTTGGTACAAAGAAGCGCCATAGTGAATAGATGAACCCTATTGATGTTTGTGCTCATCTCATGAATATTAATGAAGTCACAGGGTCAAACGTAAAAATCCTCAAATGCTAATAACTCTGCAACCAAAAGTCAAAATTTATTTATACCTAATATTAATATGTTGGTAGATAGCCAGTACATGTTGATGTATGTTCAAGTTGATATTATGCATATTAACTAGGGGGTGGGGCTTAAGTTGATTTTCACTAAAATAGCTTGTAAACACGGTAACTGAACAATGACAAGTGGGATTGAAGTCATATCTGGTACATAGATGCGCCATAGTAAGTTGATGAACCCTTTTGATTTTGGTGGTCATCTCATGAATATTAATGAGGTCACAGGGTCAAACGTAAAAATCTTCAAATGCTTATAACTCTGTAACCAAAAGTCAGAATTTATTTATACTTAATATTAATATGTTGGTAGATAGCCAGTACATGTTGATGTACTGTATGTTCAACTTGATATTTTGCATATTTATTAGGGGGCAGGAATTAAGTTGATTTTCACTAAAATAGCTTGTAAACACGGTAAATGAACAATTACAAGTTGGATTGAATTCATACTTGTTACATAGATGCGCCATAGTGAGAAAATAAAGCCTATTGATTTTGGTGCTCATCTCATGAATATTAATGAGGTCACAGGGTCAAACGTAAAAATCTTCAAATGCTTATAACTCTAACCAAAAGTCAGAATTTATTTATTCTTAATATTAATATGTTGGTAGATAGCTAGTACATGTTGATGTATGTTCAACTTGATATTTTGCATATTTATTAGGGGGCGGGAATTAAGTTGATTTTCACTAAAATAGCTTGGAAACACGGTAACTGAACCACAACTTGGATTGAAGTCATAATTGTTACATAGATGCTCCATAGTGAGTAGATGAACCCTATTGATGTTTGTGCTCATCTCATGAATATTAATGAGGTCACAGGGTCTAACGTAAAATACTTCAAATGCTTTTAACTCTGTAACCAAAATCAGAATTTATTTATACTTAATATTAATATGTTGGTAGATAGCAGGTACATGGTGATATATGTTCAAGATGATATTATGCATATTTATTAGGGGGCGGGATTAAGTTGGTTTTCACTAAAATAGCTTGTAAACACGGTATCTGAACAACGACAAGTTGGATTGAAGTCATACTTGGTACATAGATGCCTCATAGTGAGTAGAAGAGCCCTATTGATTTTGCTGCTCATCTCAAGAATATTAATGAGGCCACAGGGTCAAATGTAAACATTTTCAGAATTGAATCATACTTTGTGTGAAGGTGTTGGTAGATAGCGGGTACATCATAATGTATGTTCAATGTGATATTATGCACATTTATTAGGGAGCAGGACTTGAGTTAACTTTTGCTAAAAATAGCTAAGTTAACATATTTAGTAGGTAGGTCCACAGTCAGTGAAATAACCTTGCTGATCAATTTAATCAACAGTGATGAAAGCTTGGGATTATAATCTCAATTGGCAAGGAATCACAATAAGCTTCTGGCTTTTGGTTTAAATATCCACTTAAAGTCTATTGTCATACTTAAATTCTGTTTCCATAATAGACATGTGCAAGCAAGCCATGATTAATTAACTCCAACAATACGTACTTGTCCCTTGCAATTGAAGTGTTGTAAGCTGCTGTCAGTACCTGAACTATCTAGGCTAATATAATAACTTTTAATAATCTAATCTGAGGAGGTGTTGTACAAGAAAAGTATGTATTTCCATCATGACCCTGGAACCGATGCCTTGCAAATGAGGCAGTGAAGTCAGCCAAAATATTTGTGTGGTTACCAATGACAGCTTTATCAATTTAAAATTCATGTTCAAGTAACTGGAACTTGGTGAGAAACATGCCAAACTTTCTAGTCACCTATAGAAGTACTCAACCTAAATCAGACTCAGTGATGTTTCATGACACAAAAAAATAAGAAATTAATAAAAATATACACACACAGACATACCCATACAAACACAAAATCGCTTGTAACTCAAACATGGACAAAGATATTAACTAACTTTCGGCAGTCTATTGGTCTATATCACAACATTGTTGGGGGCTTACTATGCTGGATAGAATATTTTCTTTGGCGTCTTAAGTTTGTATGAAAATGGCTACATTGCTTGGCTTTGAGGTCAGTTATTGTATTTTCAGGGCATACTTAAATAGTGAAATTCACATATATACCAGTTTTGAAAGCTCTGAATTATATATCGAGTTATATTATGCCTGTTTATACTGCTATACATCTTTTGTAATTGTTTACATACTTTATCGAATAGCTTTTTGATATGCGTTACCTTAAAAACTACTGTAGTTCACATGTTTTTCATCTTATTTAGGTTAGCCTTATTGATTGTAGGCAGTTGTTTATGCAGTTGCATTTACATGTAGAACTGTTTCACGTTAAATTTACTTGGAAAAGCAGGAGCCTCTCTTTACAAACAGTACTACAGTAGCTATGTCGACCTTGGCCCCTTTACCCCACTACTGCAACCTAGTGAAGCAATTTGGCCCTCCTATCTGAGCATACAGTACTCTAAAATGGGATGAAGTGGTGCTTTTTGGTTCCTTGCTGAAACCTATGTAATCAGGTCTGTGTGTGTGTGTGTGTATACATGTTTGTGACACTTTGGTTTGTATGCACAATAACTCAACAAGGGAATAATTGATCTGTGCTTTGAAGCATGACATGGGAGGAGAGTTTAGAGAGGTAATAACATTAGGAAATTGTCCCAACTGGCTGGTTTTGCAATTGATATCATGCATATTTATGAGGAGGTGGGGCTGAGCGTTATTTTTGTAAGAGAAGTTTGTATGCACGATAACTCAGGTAATGATTGATAATGCAATACTTGGTGGGTGGATGTTCCATAATGAGTTGATAAACGCTATTAATTTTGGTGCTCATATAATGAATATTAAGGAGGTCACAGGGTCAAATGTCAAAACCTTCAAATTGCAGTAACTTGGCAACCTTTAGGTCACAGTTTCATAAAACTAGAGTGTGTTAGTGGTAGGTAAGCCTGCACATGGCGATGTGTGTTGCAGTTAATAAAAAAAAATTGAGGTGTGGCTTTGCATTATTTAGGTTACAAGTTTTTATGATTAATAACTTCCCAAGGCAATTATTGATATTGCTGCATCATTAATTTACATACTTGGAGTGTTAATCAGCAGCAAGGAACCATGAAATGTTTTCATTCTGGTTTACATCTCATGGATGTTCATCTGTATATTGTAGGCCTATTATCAAGGGTATAGGAGGAGCTGGGAAAGGCAGACAGGGAGTATTTACTGTACTCCTGTTCCAAGTCTTTTCATTAAAAAGGATAATACAAAATAAACAATTTACATTCCACAGAAATTACAAAGTGATTCTTCTGTCTACCACGTCTTTCTTGTGTTTGGCAATCACCCCTAGAGAAAATATCTGAAACTGCTACTGAGCTCTAAGATATTCAGCGATTTCAGAGTAATAAATATCCTCTATCTGACATTATTTTTGTACTTGAAATCACTATGAGTGAATAAGAAAGGTCTGAAAATGCTGTTGCCTGAAACATCTCCAGTGCAATGAGACCTATACTTTCTACAGAAATCTCAGAGTAATTTATTTAAAATACATTTATATTAAACATCACAAAAAGGGAACAATGTTACATTTACAATTGCTGTAGCTCCCACCACATCTTTGTTCCCTTGTCAGCCACCTGCACTACCAGCCAGTAACAATGTACCACCAAACACCTGAGAAATATGCTTATACACCTCTGGTAATATTTAATTATATTACTCTCCCACCTCACCCACCTTTTGTTTTAAGTTTTAAGAAAATTATATGTGTACCATCTAGCCATCCTGGTGACATTTTCATTAATTCATACATGTATGCCATTTTGATTCCTTGCCACAAGCAAAAAGAATCTATAGGTATGCAATGGTGATGGCGTGTGTGATGACTTGGCATGTGAACATGTTAACTCAAAACTGTTATGGTGGGCAAAATTCAGAAATGTTATGTGGATGCACGTTATAGAGTAGAAGAACCCTATTGTTTCCTGCTGAGTTCAAAGATCATTGAGGTCAAGAGACGTCAAAGTCTGAAAACCTTGCAAACATCATCTCCCAAGGTCCTTTAAGTGGATGAACTTTATATTTGGTATGTTGATGCACCATATTGAGTAGAAGAATCTCATAAAACCTTGCAAACATGTTATCTCACAATGTGGAGGTTGGATGAACTCCATATACTGTAGTACATGAATGCACCTTTTAAGTAGCAGGACCCTTTTGTTTTCTGAGGACAATGGTCTTTTGCATTCAACAGAACTCAAAAATTGTAAGATGGATGAACTATTTAGTTTGTGGATGCACCATATTGAGTAGAAGAAACTAAATGTTTTCTGTGAAGGTTGAAGGTCAACAAAGGTCAAAGACTGTATACCTTGTAAGATCTCAAACTCAAACCTTTTATGAATGGCTTTTCTATGTCATTTACTGACACATGATCAAATCTTGGTTCTTTTAAGTGGCTGAGAAAGTTTTCCACTTCCACTAATGACTGTTATCTGTCATCAACTTCCAGAAGGTAGGATAGATCCTTTGCATTGCTATCTGGAACTCTTTTCAGATGTTTTCATGTACTTGACTTTAGGACACATTTTCCTCAGTTGCTCTATCAATTTAGGTGAATCTATATATAAACTAAGGCAAGGAACGTCTAAGCCTGCTGGCTTTATGGTTCTTTCTGTTACTCTGTACTCTTTTCTCAGTGCAACAAGACTTAATTGGTTGTTGGGCTAAAAAAGGTTGCATTATTAGTATTGTTTAATTTGATCATGCAGTAAAAATAACCTTTGAACTCTCGATGAAGCAAATAGAAAAAGTTATTGCGCTGCCCAGTTGAGGTTTGCATGGCACAAATATTGGGAAATTTTGTGACACTTTGCAACATTTCCGACACAAATTAACAATTCAAAATTTTAGGGCACATTTCTTCCCAGATGAACCCCTGTTAGTCCCAACGACCATGTGATTATCGCATCTATTGAACCCTGTTAGTCCCAACGACCATGTGGTTATCCCATCTCTCTTCAACCACTGTTAGTCCCAATAAACAGTTGGTTTACCACATCTCTCTTCTGTTGGTCCCAACAAATATTTGGTTTACAGCATCTCTCTTCGACCCCAGTTAGTTCTAATGAACATGTGGTTATCACATCTCTCTTCAAAAAAACATAAGGATCTGTTCACCATGCACGTAAGGGTAAAATTGCAATCAGCAATTGTTGGAAGAGTCAAGTAATTCTGTCGTTTATGACTTTTGAAAATGTAATTCTACTCACAACAAGATTAAAAGATTATGTCAGACGAAAATGTTGTAAGCATCGGATAATCCAGGCATCTCTGGCATTGCTGCAACCTAACTCTGATGATGTTCTCTTTAGTCTAGTACAGAGCTCAAGGCATGCATGCAAAACAAATTGAAAAGGCTAATCCAAAGAAATGTTAAGTATCAAATTAGTCTAGTGCTAATATGAAACCTAAAACAAATTTGTGAGCAAGAAATTTCACAAAAGAATGAAGTTGCCACAATGCAAAAACAAAGATTTCTAAGTGCATGGGTATCCTCTTTTGGGATTACTTTTTAGTAACAAAACATGTATGTTAGTTATACTCATTTGTGCTTGCTATGTACACCAAAACTGCCTCTTCTATCCTTTCAATCTTTTCTTTCTTGTTTTATTTTTGCAGATGAAACTAAAAATGGATAAACTCACTGAGGTTATCATCACATGCAAAGGAAAGGCTGATGATCCTGATATTCAAGAAAAAATCTCTGGGCTACTGCAAAAGGTTTCTTCAGCCTCTGGAGCAGGTATATTGACAACAAGGTTTATTGTCACATTACCATCCCTACACCTAAATAAAGTCATTGTCTTATCACTACAAATGTACTTAGGTATTGAACTTGTTAATGACATCAAATGATTACTCCAACCTTACTTCTTGTTGATGATACCTCTTTGGCCAAAAACTAGTATTTCATGGTGTTCATAATACTTCAAAGTGGTTATCAAACATGTTAGCAGGTCTGAAGTGCACTCTGCCACTCACCATTGGACAGTAGAATTTTGTCTTTGGTGACTATAAAATGCACTACACTGAACATTTTGGGTGGTTGACTCAGGGTCTATTCAAACCTCAGTTCATAAGTACCTTTACTAGCCTACACAATAATATTAAGACTATTGTTGCAAACATTTTACACTATAATACAGTATCTAGATTTGCTTAAAACAGTAAAATACCTTGGTGAACTTGAAGCAAGTTGTAAAGCTGTTTTTTGTCAACGACCAATCTCAATGGTAATTAACTGCGTGTAATGGTACATGGAGCATTTTTCTTCTGTTTGAAAACATTTATAATTGGAAATGTGTTGAGCGTAAGAAGTCTAATATCATTGAATTTAAGCTTGTTTGTAAACATCATATTTAACCAATCCTTGTCCAATTGACACACTTACATTTATTTTCATTGTACAGATGAGGGTACTTGCTGTCTGAAATCAGTTGAGCCTTGGAACAGTGTACGAGTGACCTTTAACCTCCCAAGAGAGGCTGCTGTTAGACTTCAAGAACTAGCCAGATCTGGTGATAATGCACTGATAAATTTGGGCATACTGTCTGTGCAGATTTCTAATGGAGAGCAGTTAGACCTTAATGCAATAAGGGAACTGTTACAACAGGAAATGGCTCCACCACCTCACATCCTACCATCAGCATCACAGTCCACTAATGCTACTGTAGAACCACTTTCACACCATGATACTGAGCCCGTGGAACAGAAGCAAATAGCAACTTCTCAGCCTTTTCAAACACCACTTACATTACCTGCAATCAACTACAGTCAGCATCAACAGTCACCAAAGCTACCCTTGCGACCTATGTCAGGTGGATCTTTTCTTCCTTCTCAAGCACCCATATCATCTCCTGGTTTCCCTCATCCACAAATATCAGTTGCATCAAGTGGAATGAAGTCACCTTTCCCCATAAGTCCGTCTTTATCAATTGGGAATATTCCTACAGGCATCCCATCGCCTCACTTAGGAAATATCAACAAAACTTCTACGACAGCTGGAAATTTGGCAAGTTCCTTTCCTAGTGTATACTCAATAGCTATGTCAATGGGAGGAAACCAAAGGCCACCTAATCAGACTCCTGTTTTGCAAAATTTGCCTAGCCTGCCTACACCACAGACTCCACCGATAGGAAACTTTCCATGGAGCCGTGGGTCTAAGCCCTCAAGATTTTTGGCTACAAGACCACCTTCAGGGATAGGACCATTGAATCAAATGCAAATGTTCTCTGGACCATCAAACCTGCCAACAAATTTGCCAGGATCAATACCATCAATTGGACCTATTCCTTCTCCCTCAACCATACCTATTCCTAGGCAGGAAGCACCTCCAGCATCAAAACCTAAGAAGAAACGAGTGAAACGCACTCGAAGACCGAAGGAAAAAATACCTGCTATACCACTTCCTCCTCCGTTGATGCCACCAGATCCTAAACCCCCTCCTGCAACTGAAGGGCTCCTTCCTCAGAAGCCCCCTGGCTTGCCATTGCCTATCGCAATGACTCCTATTAGTCCTAATGAAGTGCCGATCTCTGCTGTAAAAGAAGTTATTCCTAATCCTAATATCACTTCTGTGCCTCAAACCCAACACACAAGATTTCCTTTCAATCAAACACAAGTTTTACAGACAGGACGATCAGATGTCTCAATGACTAGTCCCCTTTTAGTGAACCTTTTGCAGAGTGACTTTCCATCAAACCAGCTTCCCCTGTCTTCAGGAGACCAAATGAAAGGCACAGGAACTGGCCCAGCGCTCGCTTCACACAGAATGCCAAGTGCTACAAATGTGCCACCCATGACTGGTGCGTCTCCAACTCGCCACCCTGGCACAGGTTTACCCCATCTAATGATTGCTGTCTCTCAGTTCCAAGGACCAAGAAACCAGCCACCATCTTTTCATCATTCCTTGCAAGGAACTCCCAGGATTTCATTGTGTCAGCAAGGGTTGTCAAGGGAATCAGTAAGGCCTGACTCAATGCCCAAGTCAAGTGAACATTTTCAGCAACCTTTTTTTCCTCAGGTGCCATTTCCTCGTGGTGTGCCTGGTGGTATTCCTACTAATTTTAACAGATTCCAGATGCCACAGGTGAATTTTCCACAAAGCAGTCCTCAACACCATATAATGCAACAGTCTACTTCCCATATTGGAAGTACAGAACAAAGGATGCAAAATCAACACACCCAAAGTAATTGGGCAGGACTGCCACCTACAATGACCACGGTCTCATCAATGATACCCTCTGTTAGTGCTGTACCTACTAGTGTTTCAACAGCTGGGAAAAGACACACCACACAATCACCAAAGTTATATGCTAGAGATCAATTGGCAAAGTCAGCATTTGATGAAGAGAGTGCTCTCGCAGGGATGACAGAAGCAGAGAGAGACACCTTTGTAGCTGCTGCTAAGATTGCACAAGATTCAAAGCCATCTATTACAGGTGTAGAAGCTCACACCCCTGACTCTGCCCTTCCGAGAGCTAATTTAAATCATGGAAAATTGCCACCAGTGCCTGCATCTATGGATGGATTTCTTGCTCAAGGACAACATGGAAAATCTCCATCTCATATGTTTGCAATAGAAAACCTAGCAGTCAGTGACCAACAGATGAGTGAAAGTATGAAGAATTTCAGTTCGCTCAGTGGAAAAGAGCAGAGACTTGAGAGATCATCTGCGAATGTTTCTCATTCATTCTTTCCACAAGTTCCTTCATTAACAGATGGAAGAAAGCCATCACCTCATATATCAATGCAAGCATCACAGCGTGCAACATCTATTACTATCGATGAGGTATCAAACCAGAATATAGATGTAAGCAATGTGCAAACATTGCCACTATCAGCAGTGACACAGAGTAAACCTGCAAGCTTTCAGGACAAGCCAGCAGCACACCATGGTCAAACCAATCAGCCCCCAAATCCCTTTCTGTCTCTACCACGTCCTGTTTCATCAAGTCCTGCCTTTACACCTTCATTTTCTGAGAAATCCCAGCAATTTGTTACTTCAAGTGGTCCAACTTCCAGAATGCCTGTTCCTCAGGGATGGCCTATGAGTGCTATTGACACCAAAGCAGGTGACCCTTTCCAATTTGACAATAAACAAAGGGGTCCCAATGTTGATTATCATGGTAAACACACTTTGCAAGCACCTATTACTCCAAAACTGGGAAATTACCCATATGACTGGCCTTTCCCAAATATCTCCCCTCCTACTCAGAACTTGTCATCAGAAGGGTTGCAGTTTATGGCAAGGCTTGCTGCAGTTCCAAATGAAACTGAACCCAAAACACAGGAGCCGTCTCAGTTTATGTCAAAGGAAGGTCAAAAAGTCATTAAAGAAGATAAACCACATCTGAAGGCTCTTTTGAATGAGATATCCCCGTCTGCAGATGGGCAAACTGCAAGCTCTCGTAGCGTGAAAAGACTTTCTTCTGAAGAAAAAAGTGAACGTAAAAGGCGTAAATCATCACCAAGACCTGCTTCAGAACAAATTCAAACACCTGCTCAAGCACATGGTAAAGTTGACCAACCCAGTGGATCATTAGAGTTACCTAGAGTCCCAACAGCAGAGGAACTGAGTTTCAATTTGCAGCAGGCCAGAGCCCATTCTCTCGACCTTTTGAAGAGTGGGACAGGTTACCCACCATTGCCAAAGTCAGCCCCATCATCTCCTAGAGCCAAAGGTAGACCTAAGTCTGTAGAGAATCAGCCCCAGTATGGTATGCAACAGAGTGATGTATTTCAAGGGAAACACACTGGCAGCAGTTCTCCTGGCAGTGCTGCAACAGGAAATACCATTAAAACAACAGGAACCAGTTCTAAATCTTCAGGTAAATCAAAAGAATCCAAATCACGATCTAAAAGCCCAAAAGCTTCTGGAAATAAGTCACACAAAGTGGATCAACCTGGTTTTGCAGCTGTGCAACCTGCAACAACAGCATGTTCTGTGCCATTTGCTGGTGTCCATGAATTCCATCCGCCAGTGGGTCTTAATATACGTGGCCCAGCTAAACCATTATCCTTTCCAAGTAGAAAAACACCCACTCCTGTGAATGAACAAAAAGGCCCAATGTCACCTACTTTGCCTACATATGGACCCAAGCAGTTGCAACAACAGAGTCAGTTCCCTTCTGTTGAGTCTCAGAGAATTTCTTCCCTCTCAGCGCGCCCAGTGTCACCATTTAAAAGTGCCAGTGCGCTGTTGTCATCATTTGCTCTTTCAGCTGGTAAGGTACCTGATTTTGCTGTCACCACACCAGGACCATCTCAAAGTCCAATTTCTAGTCCTAGATATGTGACTTCTCCTCCTTTGCATCAAGTGCCTGCAACAACTATTTCTGGCAATAGTGGAATAGAAACCAAGGCAGATCTTCATGGTTACTGTGATAGTTTGCACGAATCAGTAACAGAAACTAATGAGAATCTCTCTGGCCTCCATTCACCATGCACAGATCCTAAAATAGAAGTTCCTCCATACCCTTCTGAACCAATTGAAATCTCTGAAGCTGAACAAAATCATGAACATCAAATCATCAACTTTCCTTTTAGAAGTCAAAGTGATGTTTCACCTTCTTTATGGAAACCAGCTAATGATACAAAGACTGACAGAAAAGAGGACAACACCACTATGAGGATGCCATCTGAGGGATGTCATATGTCTACTTCTAGCGATGTAAAAACTACTCAATTCACATATTACAATCTATCCAAACAAGAGAAAGAGACAGACACATTTCATTACCAAAGTGATGTATCTGCAGATGAAAAACAAGAAGATTCATTGGACTCAATCACACCAGATGAAAAGCAGAAAGTCAATGAGGAGGATGCACATTTAAGTTCTGATTCTGTCCCTGTACCATCATCAGCAGGAAATAGTGATACAACCTTGAGTGAAAATGTTCCCTGCCATGCTCAAGGAAAAGAAGCTACTGTCAAGGGAGAGAACATAGTTGTCTGCACTGAAGTTCAAACAACACACACGTCTGTCATTGTTGTAAGTAATCAAGAACCTAATGTTGGTACTGTAGGTGTTAAGAAGCTTGGAAAATCAGATGATCAATATTCATCTACTTCCAGGACTGTGGTATCAGTGAATGAAAATACAGCAATTGAAACAAATCAGGCCTTTTCAACAAGTATGTCTTGCCTTTCTAGTACCATTCATGAAAGTAATATGTCAGCAGCACCTCTCACAAGAGTAACAAGGGTCATACCTATATCCTCAGACAGCAGAATTGCAGACAACTTACCTTTCTTCAATACCTCACATGTAATCGCAACCACACAGTGCTCATCTGAAGAAAACCCTGCTATACATGTACCTCCTTCCATTTCTGATACTTCAAGATCAACAGAAACTGTCATTGGTACTACATTATCTGGTTGTGGAACACCATGTTTTGCACCACACATACCTAATGTGATCCGCTCAAACCATACTACTGTTGAGGATGAGAAGGTTGATAACACAACTGCTCCTAAAGTATCAGCTACTCATGGTCCAGGGCTCACATCATTATCTCAAGATATATCAACCGCTCCAGTCTCTACCATAAACTCCATTGAAACAGCTAAATCAGAGTCACAGTCAGTTGAGAAGTCTGATAGTATACACAAATCAACTTCTGTAGGGATTTCTTTTCCAGTGGTTCCCTCTGTCTCTCAGCAGCTTTCTCTATCAGACAATTCACACTTGATGATAGAATCATATAAGAAGCACAAATCAGTGCTTTCAGATGATATGCCTAGACCTTTGCAAGTTGCATCAAATGTTCCACCATTTGTTGCTGAGAATGTAGTTCTTCAAGGGGCATCAGCGTCAACTAGTACAGGAACTCTAGCCACTACTCAGTCCACTGTTGATGCTATTGTTGAAAGTAGCACTCCAGGTGGTAATGATGAAGTGGATGTTTCATCACTTGTGGGAATAACTGCTACACATAGTGAAGATGAAGGTAAATGGAAAGATGTAGAAGTGAAAGGCACTCCCCACAACTTTTCTCCTTCAGAAACTTTAGGTTTACATACACGCATTGTTCCAGTTTTAACTAAATCACCCAGAACAGCAGATGAAAATGTTTCTGTACCTACTACATGTGAAACATCTCAAAAGTCAGATGTAGTTGGTGGTATTCTTACCTCCACAGCTACATCTAAGGAAACAATGCCTTCAATAACTAAGAATGACCTAAGCCTAAATTTGTCTTCCAAAAGGTCTCCATCTTCTGAGAAAGCAATGGTACAATTGTCACCAACCATAACAGAACCTTTTGTTCAAACCGTCATGCCATCTGATGGAGAAGAGAAAGCAGTAGCAATAGTGATGAAAGCAACATCAAAATTTGAATTAAGAAGTGATGAAATCAATGTGGAGTCCATAATTATACAGGATAGCAGTACAACAGATCAGGAAACAACTGGTGAGGAAAGCATTACTGCAGACACCAAACTGTCTCCTATAGTAGGTGAAAGTGGGATGCATTGCAGCATGGACCATCTGCAGAGAAGCAAGACAGATGTAGCCCTGGCACAGAAGTGCCATAGTGATGAAGATGAAATTGAAGATGCAACTCAGTCAGATGTTGAATTTATGTCCCTAGGCAATGAAGCTCTAGACCCGGAATTTGAAATTGAGCATGGAGAAGGGACTTCACATGAAGATAGTATTGCCATGCAAATAAAAAATCGAATTCGGGGCAGAAGGTCACCTGGGTTAGAAGCACCAGAAGATAGTGAAGAAGTGCAAGAGGATGACATGATGCCTGTGACTCGCAAGCGAAGTATGAGAGCTTCAGGAAGAGGTAAGCTGACATTTTCGTTACAGGTTTCTCCGAAAAAAAAAATTTCTTTCTTGCAATAACATAACCTCATGGTTGGAAGAATTATGCATAGTCCGGAAAGTTATATCAAATTACTTCATATCAGGTGCGTATCCAGGATGTTCTAACCCGGGGGGCGTGAATTACTATCTTAGCGGAGCGCCACCATCGGTTGGCGCACAGCGTACAAGAAAATTTCTGGT
>JAAAKB020000016.1:86555-116535 GCA_010014835.2 Apostichopus leukothele | reverse complement strand
TATATATAGGTTAAATGTTCTGAGCTAACTGGGCGATCGTTTGGGAAATGTCATAGGTCGTGATACAGACGCGGTTCAGTGTCCGTCACCTACAACAATTTTAAGGTCATTGACTTCACGTCACATCTCGGTTTTAATATTACCTGATATCCATGGTTTGACGTATCAGCCATTTTCCATATACCTTGCCCTAAAAAATCGGTAATTGGTTAATCAGATTTGGAATCCGGGATAAAACCACCGACGAAATAGACATTAAGAGTAGTATTGTACAAGTCAGCATGAATAGAGGGAAAGAGGAATGCGATGAAGCATGTGTTACCAGCGATCTCTTTAGCAATTTACCAAATGGAAGAATCGTTCGTTAAAGAAAGCCTAAGCTTAAATTTATCCACGGTGAGTGAATTGCTGTGATTCGATTAAGCCTAACAATCCCTATTCGTATAATTCAGTGATTTGATTAGTTTCCAACACGTGGTGGAAATCGGACACGCTGCTTGGATAATTAGTTTTCTTAAAAGAAACTCCTTATGTAAAAGAAAAAAGAAAAAGAAGAAAAAAATAGGTGAGGCTAATTTATATACAAAGATTGTTGATTATATTTACCTAAAGGCACTGACAAAAAGGGCCACCAGAGTAAATAACAACATGAAAACATGTATTACCGATCACAGAGAAAGTCTGTATATATATATACAGAGTAATGGACAAGGGGGAAAAAACCACGAAAGACCAGCTCAGGCATGTGTTAATGCAGGAAGAATATGTTAGAGAATGAAAGGAGGCAAGTCTTTCAGAATTATTGCCGGCCACCAGTAATTAAGAAATATACTACTTGTCAGTTTATCTGTTTGATGGGGAATGTGTTTTACACAAAGACTTTCAATCTTTGATAAGAAAAGGATAATAAAGAGTTTTAATGCAAAATGTTAAGACTTAAATAGAAGATTTGCTTTTGTAAGAAAGAGCGGTGTGTAAAGGAAAATAGTCTCCACACTGTTATCTATTGTGTGTGTATGTGTTTCTCTTTATCCTGGCATGAGCAGTGTGTAGTGTTCTATTCCTGTCTTCTGCTACTCGTTGACGCTGTGACGAGCAACTATAGTTCACAGATTTGAGTAACAATGAAACTATTGTGTAGAAGAACAATGCTTGCGTAAAGTTAAGGTTATCAGTATTGACTATAGATATAGTACAGAATGGAATGAAAATAAATAAAACCGTCCAATCATGTATCGAGTATTAAACTGCCACCTACTGAGCATTTTGCAGCCATCATTGTCTATGCAAAATGTTGAGGATAAGAATCTTCAATAAAGAACAGTTGAAAACCGTTTTTTACCTTCTTCCATACCATACAGAAGTAATAACCAGGTAATGTAGCCACATTTGTTTACTGTATCATTCTTGTTATATGCCTCAAAAAAATGTCGATGTACCGACAAAAACCAAGCTATAACATAAAATAAAGGATTTTTTGTCCTTCTGCATTTGTGGCTATATCCGAACGTTTCGGGATAAAGAAGGTATTAAGGTCTGTCAATCTACTATGGTAACGTAAATATGTAACTAAATAATTTCTTATGTCTTCAATTGGAATCCAATAAAAAAGTATAATTTGTGGTATTAAAAATGAAAGTTTCAAAATCTCGTAAGCGTTTATTAATTTTCGAAGCAAACAAAGCCTACAAAATTAGTTTACACAAATCACACCCCAAAAGAAATGTACATTTTGTTTATTAAAATATAAAAGGAATATGTTAAGATAGCCTATCACATTCTAAAAGAGATTAACGTAGCATATAATTTTTAGATACCGATTATGTGCAGACGTCTATTATCAATTGTTACGCTAATTACAATTAAAATATTTCTTATTGTACGAACATTAAAATCGCACAGAAATTTCACGTGCATTAGTAACTGAAGTGCAGCATGAAACTTTAAGTGGAATATGGTTAGGGAAAGCCACCACACCACACCAGGTTAAAGTAGTGTCGCTTGAAAGTATATCAATATTTCTTTTTATGCCGTTGTACTAAATTTACACTAAAGTAAAAAGCTGCTCAAATTTCTATTATAAAAGAGAAAAATAATAAAAGACTCAGATTTCATTAAATCATTGATGTGGTAAATAATTGATAAATAATTGATGTGGTAAATAGTCATTTTTCTTTAATAAATTTGGTCAACTGTATAAATACTTGTATGTCCACAGAACCTTAACTTAAAAAAATACACACAACGCCATGAACATTTCGACTAACCTATAAGCTGTGACAAGATTTAGGACAAAACTCACTTTTGGAAGTTCTACGAATATTAATAAAGTTATCATTATACTAGCTTCTTACGTCGGATTTCTTGACATATACACACAATCGTATACACACAAAACATCAGTATACTGTGGACATTCTAAACCCTGAAGTGAATTTAAAGCTGTTCATTATGACTTTGAAATTAAAAAAAAATCTTAAACATATAACCATGTGATAGGGTGGAGGGAGGGTTGATAATAGAGGTGTAACGTATAACGGTTTCAAGGAGCAACTCTACACAACCTCTCACATCAAGTCACAGTGCAGGTGCTCCGAGATGAAGTTTGTTTGTCAGACGCCCGTCTATTATATGTTCGGTGAGGTTATCCATAAGAGTGTACTCCGAGCATTTTTTTCTTATTTTTTCCCCTTGTATATTAATAGCCAAAAGACACGGCACACAACGAGGGCCTGTTTGTTAGGCTAACCCCTCTAGCATGAAAACACTAACAACAGAGAAAGGATACAAGATTTTGAATGAGGGTAGGAGTAAATCCCTCCAAGATAGAAACATAAGGATTAAAATATATGATCGCTGAAGAATGGAAGTTATCACAGTTTTAATAGTATAAAAAACTAATCTTGGCTAACAATAACTATGTAACAGGGCTGTAGTTATTATATAAAAGAAGGCGCAAGTGGGTGCACCTGGCTGGTAAGAGTTGGCCACTATAGTCCCACAGGGGGTAACGACCGAAACTAATATAGTGACTTCCGTCTAAAAGCAGAAATCATATTATACTGGCATGATTGTGCTGGATATATGCTTTAAGGTTATCTTTGTAACTTTAACCGCGGGGGATCTTTAAGCGCGGAAGAGATTTTCTTGCTAGAGTGTAAAATAGCCATAGGGTTTTTTTGGGGGATAGAAATATTATTTATCCCGGTGTATATGCCCATACCATCGTTTGCTCCCTCTCAAGCAAGACAGCTCTCATATATACTGCTGCTGCTGCTTGTGTTTTTGTAGGATTATTGGGTAAACGGTATAAACTCTGCAAGCAATGAGTCACCGAAACCCATTTGGCTAGTAAAACTATATACTTGGCATAGTATTATTATTATTATTTTTTTTATCTGTCAGCATTAGAACAAAAAGACAAATAGAATTGAGACTAAATGCATCACCATAGCCGGCTGCAAGTGCATGGGTGAGGGGAGGAGATGGAGGTTTTGTGGTCATAATACGGAGACTGTAGCGGCTAGTCAGGTATAGTTATATGAACCATGATTGTGGTATACTGTTAGCTCACTCATCTCTGACTATACGACAACCCATAAGACCGTGCCCCGAGGTATCAACTTTGTTCTGCCCGCTTCACGATCCTTCATCAAGCGATACATCACAGCAACAACTTTGGTCTTTCGTAAATGAAACAGAACGGATAACCGGACAAAAAAGAAAGAAAGAGAGAAATCACAAAATACACAAGATATGTATTATAACATCTTGAAGAAACTGGGATCTCTCGAGTGAGAGAGAGAGAGAGAAGGGGGGAAAAACAGGACCCGAGGCGCAATATTTTAACTATCTTTGACGAATTTTTGAGTACAGTATTTATACATAGGAGTGAACTCCTGCTAATCAACTTCACGTACGACATTGACTATATAGAGAAAGGAACTCAGTGAGGCCGAATAAATAAGTCCCCCGGCCGTATTATCTGTATGTAACATGCTAGTGATTTAATTAGGGATGTTGAGAACCCACAGTACAGCTGCTTCCGTCTTATAACGGCTCAATCTTTCGCCCATTATTTGCTCTGCTCTGCCTGCCTCTCTATCAAGCTCCTGTTTTTTTCTTTTTTTACAAAGTCTTTTCATTTATCTCCCTATTCAAATGACAAAAATGCATTGCGTTTGGGCCGACAGTCGAGCACGAGGCTTAAGGGTTCTTCTAATGAGTTTGTAACCCCTTTGATGATTACGTCATTCGATCTTTCATCATGAAGTCGGAAATAGGTTCTATCTTACTCAGTGGCAATATATATAGTTATGATACGTAGAAGATTTAAAGATACTTAGATGTAAATACAGCGGTTAATTTCGCTCTGTTAATTCTTTTCTATTTTTTTCCGGGGAGCGGGCTGGACGAAGGATACATTTGCGAGGTTGGGAGGGGGTAAGGGAGGGGCGGGAAAAAATATCCCCTATTTGGGATACTATTTCAGTTCCTTGCCCCATTCAAGGATTGATGCAAACATGTTTCTTGAATAATATAAAGAGAGAAAACAATTGAATTTGATTGAAAGTTAATACCGAATGAGAAAATCATGCGTTTAGCTTACAATCATTTTGACTTTGCGACTAGAAGGTCAATGACCGATGAAGAAGGGGCTGAAATAAATAAAATAGTACCGGATTGTATTAACCAGATTCTCAGCCATTTTGTTTGTTTGTTTGTCAACAATCACTTTTATGTTTAATTTTTATTGTAACAACAGTTACCATCCAGTGAATTCCCACGGTAGGTATTCAATTAAAAGAACTAATAAGTAAAGTAATAAGCCCAGATATAAATTTAGAGTCCAACATATTTGAAGTTTTGCATTTTGTACCAAAAGTAACTTATCGTAAGAAACCCCCAAGGTTCTGAGAAATCGAGAAAAGAAAAACCTACACTTGTATAATGAAAAAATTAACAATATAACACATTCAGGCATGCGCAGTGGTTTTGTTACAGTTTTAACCTGCACCATTTCCGGTCACTGCCTGCCCCAGTCAGGGTCGTCGGCACCCACCTGAGAGTACAATAACCTGTCCGACTAATTTGCTCAATGACTGGACTAAAACACCTGTTCAACACCTTGCTGTCTGCTTGGTAAGCGAACGTACCTGGTCGAGGAACATCCCTCCTTTGTTTTCACGCTAATTAAAATATTGACTTTCATAATATACCAATTGCGCGAAACATTACCCCTGGCGTTTTACACCAGTCTCGGAAACAGATACACAGCAGGCATTTAGTCGAAGTTTTCTTCCCCGTTAAGGAGAATAAAATGAAATTAGAAGCCCCTATTCATGCGAGGGCATTCTGGAACCTCACAACAGGATTTAAATTAGTTATACTGATTAATTTTGCCCTAAAAGTGTACGGCCGTAACGTAAAGGTTCACCCGAGACAGTCGAGGTAAAGACAACGCTTATATTGAGCCCGCGAGGCAAAGTGTATTAGTTTACAACCTATCCCATTACATAATACAAATCTATAGGCAGTAATGAACTATATGGACGGGAAAAAGATACACGACAGAGCCTTGAATTTTACAAAGTTGTCTTCTTAGCTTGGATGTTTTTAATCTAACGGCTTTGCTAGAATGATTAATACTGTTTCTAGCCTACTTTATCAACCTAGTCATGATCAAATATATACATTGCCGATGACTGGAGCTGAAATCTTTCCAAAATTAGAAGCTTTACTCTATGAATTATATAAAATAGCAAAGATATTTACCACAGGTCTCAAGGAGCAGTAGGCCTATAGATATGATTAACACTGAGTAATCCGTAACGTGGAACTATAATTGCTCTTGTTATTAGAGACAGATATTTATGAGCATTATCAAATCCCATAGCACCCATAGTACAACGTGCAATAAATGGTTGTAGTTTTAAAGTAACGTTGTTGATCACACGAAAACATATATATTTCTTCCATTATTGCCTCAACAGATGTAATTCTCCAACCATTGCTGCCAACTTTCAGAGAAGTATCTTATAACTTCTTATAAGAAAATGTGCATCCCTAAACTACATTTGAGACGCGATGAAATGCCTCAGAGAGTTGCTATAGAGAGAAGAAGTACGTTAGATGCTTGAGGAAATATAACGGAATAATCTTTACCTTCAACTGTCCCGGGAAAGGAACCAACTAGCTTATATTATGATCCTGGGAAAGGAAACTTAAGCATATATAGTTGACAAATCAGGAATTTACAAAAAGAATTGCTCGCAAGCTTTGTAAACCGAGACTATAGGCAGACATATTTGATAACTTAGTTTGAAAAAAATGTAAAATCTGGTGATGTTTCTTGAAATGCTGTTCAAGTCCTGTTTGAAGATCGTGGTCGATTTTTTTTCACTCTCTCTGTTTTTTAAATATTTTTTATATATTTTTTTGTTATTGTCACTAATATCTCCAAGTTGGCCCCAATGTCCTTTGACCTCGTTGATTCCTGAATGGTCTAGACCTCTTGAAACGGTTAGAGGCATCGAATGGAGGATTTACATAACTTTCTCGGGCCTCAGTACCCTTGAGACGAAAGCGAAAAAAGCCCTCGGATCACGAAGAAAACAGCGAAAGAAATTTTTGTCAGATGAGTATACACAAGACAGCACTCGTGTATTTGTTCAAATACAGAAAGACCGAAAAACAAAAAACAAAAACATAAGGTCACCAAACCTATTCTTTGACCCACTTATAGGCTTATATTCGTCAGTTAGTTACAAAATGTGAATAATCGTTAAGTATTTGGTTGGTTTTTCGCAAGGATTTATTGTGTAAAGGTCTAGTGCAGTTATCACTGAATTATGGAATTACTAAGAGCAAACTCTTCGTCACTCGAAAAACATTTCATTGGGCTCTAAATGACAGAATGATAAAGAAAATAGTAATTTTAAATTCATATTCCAATGTGTTACATGGATATGTAAGTATGGAGTCCGTTGTCATCCAAAATACGTCTGTTAACAAGAAAATCGTATCATTTTAGTTGCCGATTTACTCAAACCTATCCATTTTAATATTCTTTGCTTAACTAAAATCCTTGTATTTAAAATCTTAACTAAAATCATTGTATATTCTGTTACTTGTCATTCAGCCTCTGAAGAAGACCCTGCTAGGATCGAAACGTCAGGCCAACTTACCTTTACACATTAACTAACATCTAGGCATAATTTTTTTTCTTTACTGGTAGTAGCATTAAAACATAAAAGATATAGCTTTGGTCGAGACAAACACTTCGAAAGGTGTACGCGATACACTGTATTGTGACTATATATACTGGACACCCTATACTGGGTGTGTTTATTTAATGCACCTGGCAAATTTAGTCTTTCTCCCTCAATTTATCTCCCAAAGCGTTGATACTTTACTTAGTAGTAAGGTCTGTAGTTAAATTTGTACAAAGTAATTCATCAAACGACTTTTAACAAGTTTACGCTGGTTTATCAGGAATGTAAATGAATACAGGGGGCTGCCATTTTTGTTGGCATTTTTTTCTTCAAAACCATACCTGCAAATAGTGACGCTGTGTCAAAAAAAAGTAGGCCAGAGGTTCAATTAAATTTAAGTGATCATTGTTAATTGAGATACATTTTCGTTTTTTCCCCTCTCTCTCTTTTGCCCCCTTCTGTTAAAGATTGTTTATTAGTCAAAAGTGCAAGTGCCAACAAAATACACAAAAACACACACAGTCAACCTGTGATGGTCTTGCTCGAAGATTGTAGTGAAATTTTACACCTTTGGAAAATAAGTACCGATATTCGACACCTAAACCAGCATAAAGATGTTTAACCTATTCTATGGTCAGAAGTAAAAGTTTTGGTTTTAAGGAAAAATTAGTATTCACAGGTGTGACAATCTTAGCCTGACTGAAGCGCGTATTAGCAGTTTAAACACGCGATTGAATTACGCCGTGATCGGTCGAATTTACACAATCGTTGAACGGTTGTGGTTAGACGTTAATTAATTCTAAATGATAGGCAAAGATGTAGGCTTAATGCTAGGTCAGTGTTTAGAAGCCGTGGTAAATTTCCGGCTGTGACATTGTCCTTCTTTGTCTTGCCACGTGTGTGATTGACCCCAAGGAGCACGGACGTTTAAGTATATAGAAGTATAAGTTAGATAGTTTTACTATATACTGACGACAGCGATAGGTTAGGCTATGATAGGGTATGGGACTACTTAACATAATATTTAACTCGAAGACAGACCCAAGTAGTACGAGTATCGTGTTTCATATACATGCCTAGATATATAACTCTGCATTAAACTAGACGTTTAAACAGTAGTGTACTGAAAAGGAGACTCACCTTTTACGTACTTTCTGTATTTTTGTGTTTTATTACGATGAAGCTACAAGCTCACGAAACTAATTGAGTTTTGTGAGTTAAGGAATGGCACTTTTATCTTGAAACTTAGGTCATATGAGTTCATGAAATTCGGTGCAATAGTTAATTTAACTTTTCTTACAGTGACGTAAAGTATGCATAGGCCTATAGGCTATTGCATTATTTCCCATATAATTATTTACATTTAAAAGATGATCTTTCACACATTATCAAATTGTTTAGTATTTTAAAGTTCCAACAAAGGTAAGCATCATAGTATCATATATTACAGCACGCTGTACGTGCTACTATAGTGATCAACTCATTACACCACCATGCTTCTAAACCTCATACCAACTGCTTGTCAAGTTTCGCGGATTAAATAGGATCGATATTACAGCGCCCTCTACTAGTTTGCCAACGGTTAGAAAACCCAATTATTGGGTAAACAACATTACAGTAGTATTTATGGTTAGGATCTTCTCGAACAACATAAAGGGATGTGATACAAAGATACGTAGGGAATGAATAGGGCAAGGGCGAGTACAAGTACTTATATATGCAAGAATATGAGTACCACTACGGACTCACTACAATTCACTTATATCAAAATATACAGACACGAATCCGAGAACACATCCATAAGAGCGAGTACAAGTACACATTGGCCTACTTATATATGCTAGAATGCGAGTACCACTACGAACTCACTAACATTCACTTATATCAAATTATACAGACACGAATCCGAGTACACATCCACAAGTACTTATATATGCTAGAATGCGAGTACCACTACGGACTCACTACAAGTCACTTATATCAAATTATACAGACACGAGTCCGAGTACACATCCACAAGGGCTAGTACAAGTATACATAGTCCTACTTATATATGCTAGAGTATGAGTACCAAGTAAGGACTCACTAAAAGTCACTTATATCAAATTATACAGACACGAGTCCGAGTACACATCCATGAAAGGGAGTACAAGTGCAAGTAACTGTATATGTGAATACGAGTACCACTACCGAATCACTTACGAATTGATCACGTGACACTCTCGACAGGGACAAACCGAAGGAATTGAGTGTTCCAGGTTGCGTAAGCAGTAGCTGTTCATGCTTACGAAAATGACAGATTAAAGGGATTATATTGATTTACCTTATACAATTCACCTAGGAAAGAAATTGCTATTTACTTCGTGAAATGGTTGAATTTTCATTGCGATGCAAAACTGGGCTTAGTATAGTCGAAACAATCGAACATTGTGGCATTTATAATCATTAAAAAATGTAAATACGTTTTGCACATAGATGGAACTGATCAAGTACGGTAACCATTAATGACCTTTCTCAAAAACCAACAAGACAGAAAAAAAAACTACTTTGGTGAAAATTTAAATTTTCGACGAGAATACTTTAAAATTAATACCTGATATAACCTTTCAAAGTCAATTAACACTACTATCTCTTCTCAAAAACCAAACAAAAATTTATATAAAAAACAAAAACGCATGAAGACTCAGATTAAAGTTGCTCTTGAAAACTGTGTTCATTTTTGACAAGAATACTAGAAAATTAATATACTTGTATCTATAATTATAAAGGATATCGTCAAACGCTTCACAGATCACTTCTCTAACAACCAGTGTGTTTATGGCCTTGATGTATAGAAACGTGAATTTAGTTATCTACTGTGGAGTAATTTTCACGTTTACTCTCGTTTTGATAATTTGATCTTTTTTAGCAGATCAAGCGTACTAGTCCGTGTACTGAAGGACAAACGTACGCATAAGTTACTGGAATTAAATATATTATTCTTACATAAAATGTTTTGATTGATTAGTTTTCCATGAAATGTGGATTTCTTTCATCAGTTATTAAAAATTTGTAACACAACCAATCAGAATCAGATGATTATAATTTTCCGTTCATGATATCTGTGGCTAAATCCCCCCAAAAATTATACGCCTAATGATAGCAATAAAACAAAGCCATTGTCTAGGAACAGACTATATACCGCTGATAACTATACGCTGCTTATAAATGGCACGTACCCTATACCGTACACGCACATATCGCGGAAGAAAGCGTCATGTATGCGTGATTGTATAGCATATCGACGCATATATATACAACTATTCACGTGCATATTATTTACATCGCAAATCTTTTAAATTAATTTGTCAAATATTCTATCCATCTAATATTCCCCTGATCATGTTAACGTCATAAACACCTAAATATCTTAAATCATTCATTTCCTTTTAGAGCTCTCAGGAGTTTAGACTATTTTATCCTTCTATACTCTTACAGTAAGAACTAGCAATTAAATTACCACCGCATTGATCCAACTCAATTTTGCCAATGAGAGGCGTTAATCCCCCCGTAAATATATTAATATATATACCTATACGTCAGTTGTTCTATATATTCTACAGTATACAAAAAAAAATAGTCTTCTAAGCCCGGGTTTTACTGTTGGAATTGCAGAGTTACTGATCCTCTTGATTAAAGCATCTACCCTGCATAGAGCTTGACTGATCCTATACGCGGTAGTTTTGGACCGCAGACCAAAATAATGGACCCTTTTTCTTGTTTCTTTGTCGGTTGTAAACTCCCTTAGCCGGATTGCTTCAAAGAGACCTTCAGTGTATATCAACAATCTAAATGAAATCCCCTCTTGGTTCTAAATTGTTTCGCTTCAAGCGAAGTTGATCTTAAATTGGTAGGCAGGCATCTTTCTTTTTTTCTTTCAAAAGAGTGACCGCATTTCCGGAACGAATCTCTTTCAATTTGCATTTTCAGTTTCTCTGTCAATTAAGAAGTCAAGGTATTCACTCTCAACAATATCTTTTGCAATTTTCATATTTATTACGTGTTAAATAATGAAACGTCTTGGCTGGAATGATGAAAGAGAAATTAGAATCTAACTTTGAAAGGAAACGTTTGCACCTGAGCTATCGCAATACTGGGAGAGGGAACTGCCAATTCTCTTTGGCTAAATTGCCCAGCCTTTAGTTAGTTACAATCATGTTATGAATATTCATAAAAATGATGATTATTCATATATGTCATATTTGTCTTAGTGAGATAGAAATATGATTGTTTTGAATGACATTGAAAGAGGAAATAATATACATTAAAAAGTGGAATTAAGTGCCATGGCTTCAAACATCTGTTTTGCGTATGATTTTTAATGAACCTAAGCATTTCTTAGCGTACATTGGGGACCAAAGTAAAATCACTTTTACGTCTAGGAGAGAAACGCGCTTCCCAAACTTTTGAACATATCTCCCTACAATTTAGTTTCCGTGACCATGCAGAAAAGAGGCCCAATTTTCCGCTCTACTAATTGTGTGTTCTCGTAGTCCCATCCTCCCTCCGCCCCCCCCCCCAACCCCCGCTTCGCGCCTTCCAACTCGATACAATACATGTGTTTTCGCAATGGGTAGATGCTATAGAAACAAATAAGTGTCTTGTTTTTTTCCTTTACTAAATTATCGGCAGTGATATCGTAACACGTGCGATAGCTATGATAAGAATATAAACTTTCAAACTTGACAACTGAAAGGAATTTGCTCTAGCCATGACCAACATTCATGTGCCATGAATAACCTTTTAATATATTTTATGTTACAAAAACCGATTCAAATTGGTTCCTGTAACCCTTTTGTTACAAACCGTAAAAAAGAAGTTCTCATCTGTGGGGCTTTGTGCGTCTAGTTGGGCCTGGAGGCAATGTTAGAACCGCGGCGCTGAATTAAACCACGGATTTTATTCTCGTGTACGATACATCTTACATATATATATATATATAAATATATATATACCAAAACACGTTAGCACAGTATCTTGGCAAAGGTTTGCTGTTGAACTCGTCATCACTTAGGCCTATCTCCCTTTGATCTTAGATCGAGCATTTCAAATTAATGAAAATCCTGATAAGAAACCCTTAGATTGGCTATTTTTTCTTCCTTCTTCTTTTATCTAGTCATACTTTTTTTTTGAAAGGCACATTATTGTAAAGCTAGGCTGAGAGGTGAATGAACGAATCTACGTTAGTAAGTGATTGATCGGCGTCTAATTTATTTATTAATTATTGGAATGAGTTGAAGAAGCTAGGGTAAATGCCCAAATCATCTAAAGAATTAGAAAGCTAATTGTTAGTCAGAAATGTCCACTTGCTTACTTATTTGATTGGCTAAAATCCTATACATAAGAAACCGACATACGATTTTTATCTTAATTTAAATGCAATTTAAGTTAGTCTTTAATATTCTTCGCTGTTCGGCTTATGCTGCATCCAGCTACCTGGGTGATATAAAGGTAAACCATCGTCCTTTTTGGAACGTGTCTTGCCAGAGGGTTCATACTTTTCTACTTTTTTTTCTTTTATCGAAATAGTTCATAATCTTACTTTGGGCTTTCTCCCAAACACGAGAAACCAAAGATGACCGTATAAGTGGGAGAAATGGATTATCGTTTGAGGCAAAATTTTAGAATTAATAAATGTGAAACGTACAACTGTTCATTTCAGTTCTTAATGGGCCCTTTAGGTATTTAAACACATTTTCAAACAGCGCCCAGATAAAAAAAACTGTCACAATAGTGATGAATGTATTTTCAACATCTCCTCACTGGCTTACAAGTGTCAATATTTTTACATAATAAAATATTTAAAACTGTGTAGTGCAGAATAATGTTTTGAAGGCTATACTTAGGTTTTCCGGCATCTGTTGTAGTTTGATAATGTTGGATATTTATATGAGTTGAAAATTAAATTCATTGAAAGAAGCTACTTTCGTTAAAAGATGAAAAATGGTCTTCGCGGGAGTTTTAAACGTTTAACAGGTAGACAAAATCTTAAAAAACGAAAACAATATTATCAATTCATATGACGTCAATGCAGAACAAAATCTCTCGTGTATATTCATCCAGCACACGTAGTTTTGGCATGATTGTTAGATATTGTGTCCAAAACGAAGTGGTTATATAAAAATATTTCCATCGTCTCAAATATTTCTTTAATATTTCATAAGGTTTATTGTTGATTTACTTGGCTTTAATATTATAATTTTACAAGGATTTACTTATGCTTTGTCAACATTTATTAATTCAACGATAATGAAAATATAGCAGCTAATTGTGTTTACATAATTATTTTTCATTTTAAAGTCCGTAATTAATTAACAGTTAAGTAGTAAAAAAAAAGAAGCTTCCTACTGATGACGCTACATCGTATTGTCTTCTCGTGATTGTATATAATAATTTGGCAACTAGTCATACCGTTACTTACAATAACAACATCTACACAGATTTACATAAGCAAAAAGTGGTTAGGCCTATAGGTAGAGCAGTAGGTAAGACGTGTTAGGCTAAGAGCTTATATCTTCTCAAGTTCGAGGCATATGAAACATCTGAAATAACCAAAACCACAGCGATAGTGACCTTCAAGCAAGCTAACATATTTGTTATACATTACATCTTATTTTTCTTACTTACTTTTCTAAGATCTCATAACAATTTGAGTTATTATCATGAATAAAAATCGACTTTCTTCTCAAATAATGAAGTGGAGACTTTTCAAAATTGTCTGATTGTGCTTTATTTTCTTTCATTTTTTGTTTGTTTTTGTGCATTTGAATAATTCTAGAATGTGTTTGGGCTATGAATGATGAGAATTGATACAAGTGTTTCTTACATCATTAAATGTTCAATAAGTTCGATCAAATTGCTGTCATTTTGTTTTGAGCAAAACTCGGTAAATTTGGACAAAGAGCAAAAGCAAGTCAGCATCTTTGAAGAGAGAATCCCTGTTTAGTTGACTTTAGAAAATCTTGAAGAAAAGACTGCTGTTTCAGAGAGAATGTTTTCTCGTGAAAACAATGCCACCCTTAAATATATTTAAGCCATGGTCTTACACCCCCTTTGAATTGCTTAAAATTGAATATTTATGTTATAATCTGTCGTCTTATACCCTCTATTCAAATCTTTCTCTCCTGTTTAGTTTTAATCCAGAGTTACTTTAACTAATACTCATCTTATTTTGATAATTATTATTATAATAATTAATAATATGAAGATATAACGTGTTTCACACCCACTGACATTCTTTCTTATATTAGTCTCACATTTTTGTCCTCTTCAGATATATTCTTAAAATATATTGAACTCTAATTTTAATGATCATGATGGGTTGGTCCCTTCTCCGATCCACATCTCGCCGAGGACCTTATCCAACACTAAGGTTCAGAACAACAGTAATCAGAACAAGTGTTTCGTCTTTCATTTGAAGTTTACGACGCCGTATAAAATAAACCCATTTGTTAATTGTTTTTGTAATTAAACGCTCAAATGTCCCTTTCTGCATACTTTAAATAGGGGGAAGGGATTGGTCCCAAACTATTACCGTAATAGACCTATCAGTATAACAAATTGATCCGTGGCAAGTATCACGCTTCTCGATATAAACGAGTATGTTCTCGTCTTATGCAAATGAGGAAGCGAACCTGGGACAAATTTTCACGCTAATAGAAATACGTCGGGTATCAAGTTGAACAATCAGTGGGGATGCGGACAACACCGTATCCCCTTAACGCGTGGTTTAACTCCCAATACGCTAGGCGCGAAACCCGAGCTTTCCCATGGGGAAGACTCGGTAAGCTTTTTGTCTCTGTTACGCTCGCATTACGACAACGGGGACGGCACGCTCCGCACTTGTTTGCAGTCAACAGCCAGAACGGTTACTTTAATTGTTCAAATCACTAAACGAGAATCGAATTTAGTTCGGCGATAAGTAGACGAAAAACGAGACAATATTAGGAATGGTTCGGTTGCTTTGCACGAACGACCCAAAACGACGCCCGATTAGAAGTGATATACCGTAGGGAGAAGAGTTATAAATCTTGCATTTATTCAGCAATTATATGCCTAAGTCTACAGCCACATTCCGACAAACGGTTTATATTTGGCCCAAATTAGGATCAATTCTCTAATATTTAGGTTTTATATAGCCGATATTTTGTTATGATATGTAATTGTGATGATGTTTTTTTTGTTTATTAGCATAACTTTAAAGATGTTTACTTGTCAACTTAAAAAGGAAGTCAAGTAAGAATGACCATTTCGTTAGGCTTTTATTGTTAATTTAAGAACGAGCAATAAACGTAAGCTAGCATTATATATATCCCAAACTTGACTTCTTTTGCTCTGCAGAAAAACATTCCACGGTACTTTGCTGAATTTATCAACCGGCGTTTATACCGCATTCAGCGCAATGGTTCATCACGTACGATGGGAGCAACGATGATACATTACGCGGGAAATGGCAGATGAACAAACTCAACAAAAACGAGCACAAAAAATGGAAATAAAAGGTGTCTAAAAATAAACCTAGTTTTGTTTAACAGCCTAGCATAAGTAATGATGAAATTACAAACAATAGGATACACATCCTGTACATGATTTCAAAGATTGGGACGAAAGGAGGGGGGGGGGGGATTTATATCCCCTCCCTCGAGTGCATTGTAGGGGAATTTATGAAAGGGCCAGGGTTAGATCCGACTCCCATATTAGAAAAGTTCAAAGTTTAGACGTCAAACGGTGCATTGTTTACACACAAAGTTAGGTCTATAATTAGGTCCTAACTCACGGTTGTGTTACTAAATACTTTGAAATTTTGTATAAAGTTGCCAAATTTGTAACGCCCGCCACCACTCAAACTTATGCTGATGGCGTACATGACCAGGGGGAGTGGTCTTATTCTTCCCCGACTGAATTTAAAAACACAAACACCGAATGAAAATTTCCACCGACCGACGTTGTAGGAGAGGGCATGTATCCCCCCCCCCCCCCCCGCCCCCCACCATGCGCACTCTAGTGCGATATATATTTGAATAATACTTCTCCTGTAAGGAACGGTAGGGTTCCAACGAAGGTTACATCTTATTTAGTTTGAGATAGAATTAAATTATATGTGTAAATGTTATTGCATGGCTTGTTCAAAATGGCACAAAGTTATAACCTAATGTAAGAATATTAGTTCAAATTTAATCGAGACATAATGTAAAGAAATGTTGGGATAGAAATTTTGTTATAAAACATTCTTTTAAATGACATTGCAATTTAACTCTATTACGTCACGCAAGATTATCAGTTCTATCCCAAAACTAGGTGAAAACTAAAACTAATGGCATCGAATTATCAGAAACATCACGTAATTAACTTAATGAAGTTTGCTTTAGTTCCTATAATTGTTGGTTTATTATAAATTCACACTGCGTCATAGAATTAATTCAATTGATATTTTGCCATATTCGTGAATATATTATACATGTGCCCTAGATAAATTATGTAGGGAATAACTTCACCTTCTTGTTATGAATAACAAATTTTTTTGTTTTGTCAATTTAATATGACAGATGCTCATTCACCAATATATTTTCAGCGCCAACCGACTAAACGATTTTTGAAAAAGTTTGTCAGATAATTATGATATTTATATATAAATATATATGTACCAAACTTCCCAAAAAAAAAAGAATAACTTTACTAATAATTTCGTTCAAATAATGTATTCATCACATATCGTCGTTTTGCACCTTCCGCTGAAAAACAACTTCCCTTGGGATATGGAAAACCTGAATTCACCTGACTCCAAATCAATTGTTTTATAATTTACATTTCACCTACAGAAAATCAAACAGGCTAACAAAATTGTTGTTGCCGATAGGCAAAATAAAAACGGAATCCGTATAAATGCTTTCCTGTCTTAAGCCCAGGAACCGTTAAAGACAAAAAAAAAACAAATAATAATAATACCTCCAAGCTTTACCCGCACGATTGACAGTTCCATGCTATTTGAAATTTAATTTCTCCCCAATTGAAAACAAACGTTTTTCTGCATTATTTGGTTAAGTGAATAAATAATAAGTCATACCTTTAGGTAATAGTTTGCTAGTTTGTTCAAAAGAAGGAGAAGAAGAAGACATTTCACGTAACCCCGAAGACACAACATGTTCATTTCAAAAGGTAGAAAAAGCTTCGGGCTTCTGTATGAAAGCATTCACATGGATCATTCTCAAAACAATACGTTGAACATATGGTACTAAAGTAGGAACGAAGAAAAAAAGCCTTAAACCAAATACCCAAAAAAAATTCTGGATTGCTTGTCTTGAAGATATTGTGAAGCCAAAAAAATATTTTTTTCCACATTTTCGTTTGAAGCATCTTGTGTTAGTGAATATCTTAAAAACGCACCTTCTGAAAAACCTTTACTTGGCGTTTTTTTGGCAATACGAAACAGGAAATAGAGAGGAATATACCTCAGGGCTACCAATGATGGCATCAACATTCAATTTGTTGAAGCTCAACTTGCATTCTATGAGCCCATCTCAGTAAGATGAATTCTTACGCGAGAAGGAATGATTCAGAAGGAATTCAAGAGACAGAGAGTGTTGGAGAAGAGAGAGAGAAATCTCCTTGTTATTCCAGACTTTTTTGCAATTTCCTTACTCTATAGAATCTTAGGCCGCGGGGGTTTTCATCTATCACGCTAAGGAGACAGTCAAAGAAGAGTTGTTGCGCCGCGAAAAAGCTGCGCGGGAATTTGTTCTTGGCGGGAAAATGGATCCGAAAGCCCGGAGCAAAGAGTTTCATAATGAGTGGCCGAAGTGGGAGTTTGCATTTTACATGCCCGTAACCCCTAGGGGTAGAACAGTAGGCTACTTCAGCTTAGAGTCTCAAGGGAAGAGAAAGAAGAAAAGCCTTCGGAGGGTTAAGATGCAAAACCTCTAACTGACTAAAGGGATGCTACTTTCTTCGATATCTGGTGTGCGATGGCATTTGAAAAATTTAAAGAGATTAACAAAATGCTCTGCAAACAGAGCTTGTATAGTCTGTCAAAAGCTGTAAAGTTATCGAACGTGAGTTATGGCGGATAAGGGTCAAGTAACTTAGAAACCGGATTCGGTTGATTTGTTTTTTCGTTTTTGTTTTATGTTTTTGTTTTTTGTAGTTCCTCTCTCCACCTCTCTCTCTATCTATCTCTCTATTACTCTCTTGTTTGTGTTTCGCTTTGAATTTTTGATCTCGTGTTCAATTATTTTTTGCAAAGGTTGCAGGGTTGTTTATACGGGGTGTCTCACGCCGATGTTAAATGGTACTTGCAGTCGAGTTATAGTGTAATATGCTATTCCTTTCTTTCTGTCAGTTATGTAAATCCTGAATGTTGAGTTTAAGGTATATGTCTGCAGGCTTATCCTATCTATCCAGAAAATCAGGCGAGTAAGAGTTACAAGTGAATTTATCAATCTCTTTGAGGTTAACTTTTAACGTTTTCTTTGAAAAGTGGCAAGCTCGTTATGAGAACACACATCTACCGATGTCAGTTGAAAGTCTTAGTTAATGTTCGTTATCGTATCCATGGTGACTATAAAGATGGCCGGTCATATCAAGGAATACAGAGGGCGCATCATTTCAGGGGAATCATAACTTTTACAGTCATACATTGAAATACATAGTATCGGGTGGCTATAGCGTACGGTCGCATACGTAACATGTAGCCAAATATATCTACTATATTCTAAAATCCTTGGTGACATAAGAGCCTGCTGATCTATCACCTTTAAACAAACGTAGACCGTTGCTCATAATTATCTAAAACCGTTCGTCCCAACACCGAGATATATCCCCCTCCCCCTTCCCGTCACACTACCTCAGAACCCCTCAGCCCATCCCTACCCCTTATTCATAGCCTCCCGCTGGCGGCGAAAATTGTCGTCAAAACATAAATACCGTGCATTCAACCTCAGAAGCAATACCAGCAAATGCAATGACCTGATCATAATTAAACATATTATTTAAAAGACATTTTCTTTTAAAAAAAGGGGGGTTTTTCATGAAAATTACTTAAGACGGAGTAATTTGAACCGAAGCATTTTCACTACACAAATAGAGGATAAAATCAAGCAGGCCATTCAATAATTTGATATCATCAACTTTCTTATTTTAACTATTTTGTTTTCCCTTTCAGCTAGTTTGTTCCGTATTATTTCCTTAATGCAAGTTTGACAGTTTCTGTGAATGCTGCAAGTCAATATTTAGTAGGTATCCATGACAACCCGCTAATAACAATGTTTGAATTCGATTGTGTATCTTTGACTGTTGTTTTGACTCCCAATATTGTGGACAAAATAAAAAACAAGAAGGAGTTAAGGTAACCCTATTCATTCTATTATCTGTCCCTGTTGATCAATTACTAGATCACCTAAGTTTAAAGTTAAGATGGTGAGAAGTGAGTGGGCTTCCTTGTTGATAACATTAACAAATGAAAACCGAAAGATCTGAGCGTATATGGTCTTTGAAATGTCAAACTATGAAAGTGGTCTGTGTATTGATTAAGTGATCAGAAAATTACTTCGCCTTCCGCCTCCTGCCTCTCTACTCCCGCCTCCCGCCTCCCACCTCCCACCTCCCGCCTCCCACCTCTCTCCTCACGCCTATGTTACATGTTGTATTTGAATAGGTCACAAAACCCAGGCAAATATAGTTCTTACATTGCCTTGCTATGTACCTCCTTTCAATGTCTTTGATCTAAAGTGTGCAGGAGTATCAAATAAAGGGAATAGTAATATCATATTAGTCTAAAGTAACTGTATTGTTCATCCCCCGATTTAATTTATTCTAGACAAGAGTATTTACAAAAATCTTTATCATAGACTTCTCTGGTTAAAGCTTGAACTTTAGGTACTTGTAAATTTAAATTAGTGTCAGCCATAAGTTCTGTATCGACTACTTGAAAATTTCAAATCAAAAGGAGACTCGTGTATTGATCAACATCATGTAAATATGGCTACATGCCCATATTTATACATATTCGATATTAGGTTTATATTCTTCGTATACGAAATTGTGTAAAAACCAAGGGAATGAGTCAAGTTGGAATTCATTCTAGACCACAAAAGCAACATGGCGTAGATGCTGGTATTTTGTAACTTTGGGAAATTTGTTTTATTAAAAGTGTCACAAATACATTGTTCATTAATGTGCTAGCTCATAAGTGAGGTAACGGTTTGTTAATTATGACTACTTGGGAGAATATTTAACCTTCGATTTTTATTTTCGATCAAATTCAGACAGTAAAAAGATGACTTTTAACAGAATATTAGTATTGATGTCTTAGTGCAAGGAGGAAAATGAGTTCGAGATATTTAGGTTAAATATATGCTAACTTTCTGACAGTTTTCTTTAAGCTTGAAATATGATTATGAGGTCGGCTCCTCCGTGCAGGCCTAACTTTTCTAAACAACTGACCAAACGGTCGGTGTGGTAGACTAGGTAACCCAGCCGCTCTAATAGATGAGCCAAATATTGATTAAAGCTTCTCAAACAAAAGAGGTAGTGTAGAAATACAATCTAGACCGATAACAGGTTTTTGTGAATAGCTTACAACGTAGCTATATACATTAATGGCGTGCCTAAAGATGACGTCACATTCTGGAACCATTCTTGTCGGCAAATAGCTCGAAATATTTTATCAAGTACTATATTTCTTTATATCAATTTTGCCATTTTCGTAAACATAACGTCTTCCCTTAAACAACATATAAAAGCTACCTTGGCATTGCTCCCTCTACTATATTCATAGTTTTTCAACAAAACTGTAAAATTAAAAACGAGTTTTCTCAAAGCAAGGATATTTTTCCCCCGTAATGACGAAAAATACGAAAAGCTTTTATCAAATGTTAGAAAGTAGTAATTGTAAGTCCTATACATCAGAACGATATCACTATCGCAAGGAGTGTTCAATTGTCTGTAACCCGCGGCTTCTGTCTTTTGGCGGCAAATGAATAATTCCCCACACCCACGTGGGACCCCCTACCCCCAGGGGACCATGGTGACACCGTATTCATAGTATAACATATGTCGACGATGGTAGTGCCTTAATGCTTTCCCTTGAAATTACACCAAAAAGAGAAAGATATGGACTTTTTCTTCCTCTCATTTTACCGAATAGCCTCAAGACAAAACTTTCATTATATCAACATGACACATATCTCCATCGCTAAAGAAATAATCATAAACGGACCCGGATATATTTTTTTTGTTTATTTTTCTTTTCCTCTATATAAGAATCTTCAACACGAAGGTAAGAATTGCGTTGATACATATTATTTTCCATAAAATAGTGAGTGTAAGTATATAGAAAAAAAAAAGATTTTTTTAAAAAATTTTTTTTTTCCTTTTTCCTTCAAGTTACTTTCTCTCCTATACACTGGAGGTTTTCCATTTTTATTTTGGTGTGTGTGTGTCGGATGTTCTTCGTTAATCAGCTATGACTCCCTAGGATAACGAAACTTTTATGGAAGAAAAAAATAAAATAAATAAATACAAGGGAAAAAGGGGAAAATGCCAGGGGGGAGAAAATACGAGAGATTTGTTACCGCGTTCCAAGTCTAACAATATGAAGGCAAAAAAAAAAAAAACCTAGTTTGCTCTGGGGAAATGATATCACAACTCTTAAATCTAAGCAAGAAAGTCGTTACAGCACAATTTCTATGCTCGGTTTGGTGATACCACAGAGCGCGTCGCACTTGAAAGAAAAGAAAGACAGAGAGATGCATGGAGGGAGATGGAGAGGATGGAGAGAGAAGAGAAATACAGTTCTTTTGGTTGATAAACCTGGAATGTCTCAATAGATGTTCTTCGGAAAAGTAATAGTTCATGTTCCTTACATTCAAGGTCGCTGGTTGGAACAAAATGATTTTTTTTTTGTCAACGTACAATTTTTTGTTTCTTAATGAATTAGTATGTATTTTTTTCAATAAGAAAAGTTGTTCAAGAAATTACAGGCGATTTAAACTTATTGGAATAAGGCCAACTGCTAGCATACTTACAGCTATTTTGCAGAGGAGGGGGGACTACTTTATAAAAGACCTCGAAAAAAGATTGCCCTGTAGATAACTTCTGTAGTAAATTTGGGCGCAGGACTTTTTATATGCGTTTGAAAGTTTTGAATTGTATCCAGCTGTTTAGAGACCGAGACCGAGTTCAGTGCATCGGAAGGGGATATGTGACAATTAGGTCACTAAGCCCCCCCCCCTTACCACCACCCCTCCCCTCCCATTTCTTGAAGTCTTTTGTATTTTCCCTAAATAATGATGCTATGAAAACAAGAATACAGCATTCTTAATCCTTGATTTGCCCGGGCTCCTTATTAACCCCATGGCCAATTCGGTGCCCCCTTCCCCTCCCTCCCGTCAGATCTGCCTGCAGTAACCAATGTTTTTTTCTCCCTATATAATAAGCTTCTTTTGGAGGCATGTTGCTGCTACCCAGTCACAAAAGAAGATTTAAAGTTTCGTTTACAAAATAGTTCTTTTCGTCATGATATTTTGTTGGGTACAAACACTAACAGGTTCAAGGTATAATTTCTACAGGGTTTAGATGAGAACACTAACAGCATCAATATATAGTTTCTAATAACGGCTTTTAGCTACCAACACTAGCAGGATCAATGTATAATTTACAGAGTTTTGTGGGTAGGAACACTAACATATTCAATGTATATTTTCAACCAGGGAGTTGTTCCATAACAACTCCCTGTTTCAACTGACGGCTGTTGGGTACGAACACTAACAGGTTCAATGTATAATTTCTACAGGGTTTATATTAGAACACTAACTATTCAATGATATAAATTCTACTAACAGCTGTTGGGTATGAACTTTAACATATTGAATGTATAGTTTCTAGTCACGGCTGTTGGGTACGAACACTAACATATTCATTGTATAATTTCTACTGACAGTTTTGGGTAAACGCTCACACGTCCAGTGACAACCAGTTATGGAAGACAATAACGAAAGGTTTCTTTTTTATTTTCTATTGTTAACTTGAGTGTAATTATTCCACAATTTGAATTACAAAGATTCAGACAGGAAAGTAAACAACAAAAGGTTTCTTTTTCTTTCTAGTTTACCTGTGATTAATTGAGTAATAACAGTTGAATCACGCAACCTAAGAAGATATACTGTCCTTTTACGACATTGGAGAGAAATCAATCGATGATCGATATAATCGATTTATCGATAAAATGGTTGTTGTAATCGTTCCCATTCATTTTTGTGGTAAATGTCAATGCATATTAATGATATGTACAATCTGAATTTATACCCCAGGCTGCATAATAAGTTAATAACTATTATACATACTATCAATAATATGCTATTAATTACTATGTATGTTATGCATAATATTTTGATAATTACTTTGCATAAAAGTGATGGATAAGCTGAGTTGCAATCTGCAGGTGGGTTCATACGTCACCAACTGCTAGCTATTAATCTATTAATTTGCATAATTGAAAGCGTGAAGATTTGCAATCCCCTACACTGTATTACTTAATCTATAGCTCATGCGGGCGTTATGTTGCATTGTTGGTTCAATACGACGCAACCAGGGGCGTACGCCTTGTTAAATGCAATAGGGAGATACCCCTGGGGTCAAGCACGTCAACCCCTATGCAGGGGCTCTGGGTCCATCCCAAGAACAAAAATTAAATTAAAATTTAGTCGTGAAATTGTGCATTCATAAATCAATTATTTTATTAAGAAACACATTG
Organism: Apostichopus leukothele; assembly: GCA_010014835.2. NCBI lineage: Eukaryota > Metazoa > Echinodermata > Holothuroidea > Aspidochirotida > Stichopodidae > Apostichopus > Apostichopus leukothele. Next base: position 92,535 of record JAAAKB020000016.1, on the reverse strand, counting down.
TTGTGCTTATGCCTACCTTTGAAGTTTTGTGTGAGGTTGAAGAATAGGCATGTACCCCATCCCCACCAATACCCTAGAGCAGTGCCTGGCAACAACTATGGACATATTTGTAAGCACAAATCAATGCATCTATTGCGCCACCATTTTTCGATTTACATAATGTGATAATCCTATAACGTATAAAAAAATATGATAAAGTAAAAAGAGAAGTTTTAAAATATAAATCAAAATTTTACCATTCAAGTAGAATTTAACCAGTTAAGTTAATCAAAAAAATTGTTAAAATTCCCGGAATTAATTGCACAGTATCCTTGAGTTAAGATGGACTTTTGACGAAGAGACCAAAATATAAAGAACCTCTTTTGCACCCAAACGAGATTTTTTTTTTTTTTTTTTGGTGAGAAGCAGATTATTAAGGTAGCTTTCAACTTCCTATTTTCTAAATTGGATCAATCTAGAACTGGTGAAATTTATCGTTATAAGGAGAGTTCCTTGGCTAAGACGAAATCTTATTGTACGTTCATAGAATCTTGCCAAATATTTCTTTCTCAATTTCAGCTGTTTTGCCGAAGGGGTTATCGCTCTCTCTCTCGTTCCCTATCCCTCTCCACCTCTCTCTCTCTCTATTTCTGCCTCTCTTTTTTTCTCCCATAACCGTTTCATACTCTCTTTCTCCTTCATTTTTATGTGTTTCTATCTACTGGTGATGATTCTATATATTTTTTTTTCTTTACTGCGTCCAAAGCTGACGCATTGCTACAGGACTGGGAGATAGCGATAGAGAGAGAGAGAGAAGAACACAAGATGCAGAAGAAGAGAAAGAACAAGAAGAAGAAGAAGAAAAAGAAAAAGAAGATGGAGATGGAGAAGAAAAAAAGACAAAAATCTTATCAGGGTAGGAGAAGCATAATTATGAAGTGATTGTACAAACTGCCCCGAGTAATACCGAATATTCGCAATTAGATATACACAGCCACAGCTAAACTCGACGAGGGTTGCTAACTCAGCCAAGCGCCGGAAGCATTGTGAGAGTCTTCGTATTGGAACAAGCGGGCATTACCCCCAGTGATAACCCACATTCACTTAAACAAAATGTGATCAACATTTAAGAAGAAGTTATCATTCAATTGGCAAACAAATTTACGGGAAAACGACAAAACGTCAAATCAATCAAAATTTTGGGGGTAATTCTAAAACAAACCGGAATTTTTAATAATTCCATTTTCCATATGGGGTGTATGCTTCAGTCGCCAGTGTAATTTATTCTAATTCTTCTTCTTCTTCTTCTTTTTCTCTGTTGTGTATTTTTGTTGTTTACTATACCCAGGTTCAGTTATGTCGAATTATTGAAGATTAAACTTGAAAATAGTTCTCATGTTGTCTTGTTTATACAAGGAGACCAAAAAAAAAAAAAAAAAAATATCACGAATATTGCCGTAAACCTAACTTGGTTTCCTTGGTTACCCAGAGGCATAATAAATATTCATATGGATATATTCATTAATCCTGCTAATGTATTTGGAATGACAGTTCTGATAAAGAGTAATCTCCCTTAAGAAGAAGAAAATTCACTCAATTTGTAAATTTATATTCTGATATAAAAATCAAACTCCTAAAAGAAATGATGTTACATGAAAAAGAGAGAGTTATTTTAAAGCGATTTTTTTTTTCATGTGAGGTTCAAATTTCATTAAGGTTGTAATTATGCAGTTTATGTTTTTTTGTTTTGGACCGTGGGGGCGGGGGCTTTCAAAAGGAGACAAAATAATGAACAATGAAGTTTTACTATCATTTATAAAGGCTGAAAGATATGTAATATAGAAGAATATTGACAATAGCAATGGATTTACCCATCTTTTTCTTTTGTGTTCCATGAGGGGGGGGGGGGGTGGGGGGGGGCCTTATTTACAAAGTTACCTTGTTTCTCACGTTCAGTTACCTATCCTACTGGTGGTAGCTGGTTTAAATTTCGTTTAGTTGTTATTTGTTATACCTGATAATCTGTGAGTATTCTTAAATGTGTCAGCTATATATACAGGTATACCGTGCTCTTTACACTATTATCCTGTTCAAGGTAACTTTATATTGAATACATGTAATACATATATGTGTCAAGGTTTGTAGGCGGTGCAGTTGTCTTACTTAAGATAACTCAGTTAAAGAGATATATGTTAAGCATAAGTATGTATCATACTCTTAAAAGTGTACGGTACATTATCCTTTGTTTTTCAGGGTAACTGCAATGACTAAGCGTATGTTACCTATAGACAGGCTATGTGATTTTACTCTTACACTGTACAAGTTAAAATACTGAAGGTACCTCAGTTAAAGAGAAATGTTAACTAACTGATGTGTCTTGCTCGTAACACTTTAGGTTATGCTGCTCGAGGTAACTGCAATGGCTAAGCGTATGTTACCTATATATAGGCTATGTGATTTTACTCTTACACTGTACTAGTTATAATACTGAAGGTACATCAGTTAAAAAGAAATGTTAACTAACTGATGTGTCTTGCTCGTAACACTTTAACTTATGCTACTCGAGGTAACTGCAATGACTAAGCGTATGTTACCTATAGGTAGGCTATGTGATTTTACTCTTACACTGTACTAGTTAAAATACTGAAGGTACATCAGTTAAAAAGAAATGTTAACTTACTGATGTTTCTTACTCTTTGCACTTTAAGTTATGCTTCAAAAATTCATTTTCAACATTCAGCAAACATTTTATTATCACTTCTTTTTACCTCAGTGAGCCACACCCCGTTAAACACTTCACAGTCTGCTTACAATTCATTAGCACAGTCTTGTCAATGTTAAAATCCGTAACCTTTTACTTTCTTATCTTTAAGCTAATATTATATGAATATAAGGTCAGTTTTTCATACTCCTGTTTATAAAGATTCTTATATTTTACACCGGTGATAAATAAATGAAATGAAAGGGGTACATTTCGATATGTATTTATAGCAGTTGCTCTCTGGTTAATATTCTGAAGGTTTTCGCTAACCTTTAATTGTGATAATTTATTAGATTTTTTCAATACGTTTGTCTATTGGCTTCATGCCATATGTTTGGTAGGTTTGTTCTGACTCACAAGTCAACGTAGTATCGTTTACCTTGTTACGTTTGAAGGAGGTGCAATCAAAAACCCATGGTCAATTGTAGGAATCAACATAAAAACAAAAATGTAATTTACTAAATATAACACAAATAGTACAAAATAAAACTAAAATTATAACTTACATTGTAAAGACCACAACTATTGACTAACAGGTGAAGATCCGCCCGTAATGGTACACTCTGAACCAAGTTCATACTGCTGGTGGCTGAGTATAGCTTTCAAAGAACCAACAACTTGAGAAACTTTTCTTTCCGAATTATGTCAAAATTTAAAAAAGTTAAACTATAAGTTCTGTAAACAAAACAAACTACATTTAGTTCAGTGAAGACTGCAGAAATCTTTTCGAAATGAACAAAGATCAAGATTGTCTCTTCTTTAAGAAGAAATTCACACCCATCTATCTCATTACCAAACAAAATTATTATTATTTTTAGCCGTTTTTTTTTCTTCATGCCACCAAAAATAGCACAAATCAAAGAAACCAGTGAGCTTTATTAAAGAGAACAAACCCAAAGAGACCTTTCAAGTATTAGAAAAAGGGTTTTCAAATGAATATGCCCTTAATTTGGTCCGTCATTTCCGTTCTATGGGGCAGACCCCCACTAAACGTATGATGCAAGTCCGACATAATGGAGGGTATTTGTATCACAGACGGCGTTCCTTACGTGCGATCAGACCTCTCGTGGGGGGTAAAGTTTACCATTGTAGTCTTCACATTAATTGATTAATGTCATAGGTTTTTGACTGGCTTTACGAAGCCATGTGTTAATCTAGGTTAACGTCATCCACTCCTGGATGTTTTATTCAAATGACGTCTACGTTTTGTGATTGGTTTCCCATTCCTTGGTTCCTTACAAACAGCACATGTATATGCACGGAGAATTGACGTCATATGTAAGAGTTAAATAAAATAATAATAACCTTATAAACATAATTCTAATTTTTCCATTTATTTTTTTTAAGACTATTTATGTAGGTTGGGAGAAATTCTTTATAGCGTGTGGAGGAATGACAACTTTAACTTTTTTACAAATATTAATGATGGTTTCTGGCAATACCACAGTCAGTGACGTCAGCACGGCAATTGATCTCAACATTTGCCTTGACTTATAATGATTGAATAAATCCTAGAGAAAGATTACAAATGAAAGAATTCCAAATGTGTAAACGTTCAATGCAAAACTAAGAAATGTTGTAGAAAGATCAACTTTTCAAAATATCATCTGCAATAATGACGTCAGAATCTACAAACTACATTTCATATGCCCAAAAAATGATCTGTCACTGGAAACCTTTAAGGTGTTACAATCGGCATATCACCGTAAGAGTCATCTCTCATACCTTTGGAACTTGGAAGGCTTCTTTCAGTGTCACACTGTCGAACACAACTTATAATATCATTGTAAAGGTGCGAAACTATTTCGACTTACATTCTTGTAAAGAACTTACACATCCTTAACGTGTATCACCTACAACGTTTGTTAGTCCGTCATATATTTCTATATGTTGTCTTTTATTTCGATTGAACTTTATGAAACATTACTGCAAATGTATGTCCCCCTTTTCTTTGATGACCAATAGTAGACAACATCAAAGAAAGCTGCGCAGTTGCTAGTTAACTTGCGTGTAACCCATGCAGAGACACAACGTTGCTACTTACGTCATAGCCACATTCAGTGACGTCATTTGTTTGTTTGTTTCCTTATATTTTATACTAAATTGTATTTGAGAAGCCTGTTTTCAATGAATTCCTTCATGTTTGGTCACACAATTCAATACTGAAATATAAGAACGTTTCATTTTGGTGTTTACTGGTGGAGGGGTATTGTTTCAATATCTCTTTAATAGATAATACTGAGCATGCCAGGTGGGTGGAACGAGAGACAGAGAGGGGTGGCTGGTGATGTGAGCGGGGAGGAGGACGGGTTTGAGAGGGGGAGCAGGCGTGCAGACAGAGAGAGAGGGGGCTGGTGGAGTGAGAGGGGGGAGGACTGGGATTGAGATGGGAGAAGGACGCTGTTTGATAGGGAGAAAGAACGGGAAACCAGAGAGAGGGGTGGCTGGTGGAGGGAGAGGAAAAGGACGGGAGACAGAGCGAGGAGGGCTGGTGGAGTGAGAGGGGAGGAGGACGGGGAGGGAGAGGTGAAAGATAATAACCTCATGAAGAGTTAGATGAGGATAAAGAAAATTAAATTAATTCTTCTATTAGGCTAATCCCTTCTTTGATGACAAGAACAATTGCACCTTTAGTCTGATCTTTTGTTCCTTATAAAGCAGTGATAAATTTTTTTTCCCCTTCAATTTCCTGCAGAGCCCACCAAATCCAGCCTGAGCGAGTTTTCAGGTATAAATCAGAACAAGATAATAATTTAGGCATTTAAGACAACCTCGTACTGGACTAATCAATTCACCAGCTCTAATAAGGGGTTCATATGTGTTTATTGATTACATTTAATTAAAAAAAACATCCATCATAATCCAGGTAATTTCTTTCACAAAACTAAAATTAACATGCCAGAAATAAATCGATCTGATCTCTATTTTTCTTTAAATGTGATTTTTGTTTTGTTGCAGTATTTGAAATGAAAACTTTACTACTCTAGATTATCGACTGACTCATTATTTTATGATATGAAAGGTTTCAACTGAAAATCGCTGCAAACCTAGCTTGTGTAAGTACTGAACAGTGCAAGCACAATGACATATGCATAAAGTATATCTAAGATATTGTTTAGACAGTTTACAAAAATGTAATATGCTCTTGCATACTATTTAGACAGTGCAACCATTCATCTGTAAGAAAAAAACTAGACATACAGTTTATCTATATATATATATATATATATATATATATAT
>JAAAKB020000016.1:52198-66937 GCA_010014835.2 Apostichopus leukothele | reverse complement strand
ATCACCTTAAACTGATAAATTGGTATCACAGGAAATGCTTATTGGGCAGACTTCAGACAAGATAATTTGTTATTCTTATATACAGGGCTCTCATTTTGAACTCATATTTCCTGCTGCTCTGGCGATGGGGTGGTACGAGCCTTCGGTCACCAAAATACAATTTGTCGGATTCGGAGTTGTTCTAGGAGAGGACAAGTAAGTCCACTGAATAGTTCTTCTCTTAGTTTTAGAAGATTCGTGTTGTCAAAGATATATCTTGTTTTCCGTTAGGGTTTGGTGTATAAAATTTGTATTCAATACCGAAATGAGACATTTGCTTCCTCTGGAAGTATTTTGGGTTTTTTTTTTCCACATTGTAGCTGACATGGACAGATGAAAAAGTGACTTCATTTTGATCTCCAGTGTTATAGTTTCTGAGATGAAAATATTAATTTTTGTGTGTGTGGGTGTACAAATATTCAATATTGGATTAATATTAGATTGGTAAGGTTATCTCTGGACAATTTGGTTATAAGCCTGGGAAATCATATTTTATCGTCACGGAAGTTGTAACGAAGGGAAGAATGGAATGTCGTTGGAAGGTCGTTATAATTAGTTAATCTTGATATTTGTGGGGACAGGTGTTGATACTGTGTTGGTTGGTGTAAAATACCCTAACATAAACAGGAGAATACAAAGTGGTTGTTCACATTTCTATATAATGTGCAGGATGTACATCTTTTACATGATAATAAGAAAGCTAGTGCGGTATTTTCATTTGAAAACAACCAATTTTCTCTTGTAATGGGAAATGCTCAATGAAGACCAAGTTATGAAGCGTAAATAAAAACATGTTTGTTTTTATGAATAAAGTGAACTGCCGAGTCTTAAAAACTTTGAAAGAAACTTTATGTCTGGTATGAATCAACAGTAGCTTTTCCCAAGGATAAGAGTTTACAGTTATCAGAATATGTCAACCTTAACTCAAGTGGAATCACTTTTTCATTCCTCGGTCACGTCTTGCAATTTTCCACCGTAGGAAGAAGTTCAAGACTCGATCGGGCGATACTGTAAAGCTCAGCGATCTCTTGGACGAAGGTCTGCGCAGATCCCTAGAGACGCTAAAGGCAAAGGGTAGAGATAAGGTACGCATCAGTTTTTGCCAAGACATCATTTTATTCAATTAAAATTCCAACTAATTTCTCAAAAGGCATTTAGAAAACATGTATCAACAATACTTTATATAGACAAAAGGTAATTGTGACATGATGGGTCTACCAAAAGCAATAATGTTTAACATGGCTAGAGTCCAAAATTGTTACTGAGAATCATTACCATATCAGAGGAGAAGAAACAAACTTGTTTGAATGTCTAGTGTTTCTCATGTTCCTGCGACCACAGGATTGATTTCAGTTCTCTGCAACTACATTGCTCCTTTAGTGTTCTTCTGCTTAGGAATTTGGTTTGAGGTTCTTTTGTACAAGTTCAACAGGATTCTAAACCAGGTGTATCAATGTTATGCATAAGGACAGATTATACCTGTACACAATGATTTTCATATGTTAAATTTGGTTACCAAATCGTGACATGTCAAAACCCAGTGGATCGCTTCCGTTATTAAACTTATATACATTGCCATGTAACTATCCAACAGACATTCACTCAAGGAATGGTTGACGGTGCTCATGCAACACACTTTCAAGTGTTTCTGTAAACCGTGCACCAGAGGGGCATAGTTAGCTGATAGTTAGTCCTACTAGTACAAATCTACCTTTCCCACGTATCACGTGACTCTCATTTAAGCATGATATCCAAACACACAGTAAATCAACAGAGTGACGTATCTCTCTGAAGGTAGGTTAGCTTGGTTACTGATCATCTGCTGTTAGGCTATCGCAAAGACCCTACAAAATTGTTGTGTGGTTGGTAGTGTTACTATGGAAACCAACCTAGCTACTTGAAGCATTTAATATTTTTCTGCCCAGGTTCTTTCTCCAGAAGAACTCGAAGCTGCACAGAATTCGGTGGCCTATGGATGTATAAAGTACGCCGACCTCTCTCACAACAGGAACAATGACTATGTGTTTTCCTTTGACAAGGTAGGTAGAAGAAATTGTTAGATAATGCTACAATATGCCATGTAGGCTTACATGTTACAACATGCTTTCTGAACATTAGTAAGGAGAGGTTTGTTTACTACCTGTTGCCATTGGATACTCGGGAGTCATTCAATAAGACAGGGTCAAGGAAGATGATAGGGGGGGGGGGCAGACTAAACCACTTGTTAATGGAGAAACTTGCAATAATGGTGAATATTATGCTGGTAAAATATGTTTTCTTATACAGTACGGTAAACTTCTCGTATTGCTATATTTTTTTTCTCTCTTTTAGCCAAAAGGTTCATTGAGTAAGTCTAACACGTTTCTATTAACGACAAGACTTGAGAATTGCTTCAATCTTTCTTATCAATGTCCTGTTAACCTTTCAGAGTCATGAGTATATATTTTCTTCACTAAAAGAAGGGACAGTGTGTATCAGTGGGTAGGTTGGGTGTGAGCGGAGGGAGGTGTGGGGTGGGGGGTGGTGGTGGTGGTAGGTGTTGCTGTCCTACTCGTTTACAAACAGGAAGATAAAGTCATAGCTAGATGACTTGGTAAAAAAATATTCATATCGCGTGGCCCCTATATTTGGCCATTATTTGACCCAGCTGGTCCATAGTACAAAATAATAGTTTGTAGACAAACACTGAAACTGTTACAATTTAAGTTTGAATAATGATCTTGCTAACGGGTATTGTGGTTGCCAAGATGTTGATGGTTACACGGATGGTTACACGGATCTATTAAGTCGAGGGGGGGGGGGGGCTGAAGTAAAAAGCGTGTCCCTCTCTGTATGGTGTGCATGGGGTCACAAGAGTGTCATGTTAAGATTTCCATTGATTTAATCAAAGTTTCACAAAAATAAAATAAACTACCTTTTCTGTATGTTGTTGTAGATGTGTTTTAATAACAGCCTGGATTAACAGATTAACAGATTCGTATTGTGTTTGGCTGTCACATTGGTTATTATTCCCTTATATATTAACTTATTTATACCAAAAAAAAGTCATATCTAGGCACGGTAGTTTTATAATTTCCATTAAGCTCAGAATATGAAAAAAAAAAATGAATGAATTCAAATTAACTTATATGCACAGCATATTATATATCTGTCTCTAAATATGTCTTCAAAATTTCATTCGAAGAGTTGATCTGGTACAACAGACAGTATTTCTCACAAAGGGGATTCCCATGTTCAATGGCCTTTTTTCTTTTTTTTTACAACAAATTAACCATATTTTAGGCTGTTTTTTCTAGAAAATTACAATCCAGAGTGTCCCATCTTGTTCCTTAACAGATTACCGTTCGAACTGATCTATGAGAATAAACAGAAAAATATAACCCATATTAATAAAAAAAATTCTTGAAATCTTTCGACTGTTTTTAACGAGGTCAAAAGTATATTTCAATTGATCAAAACAGCAAAACGGTACTAAAGAAATCATAGTATTCGCTGCTAAGGAGTCTGTACATATTTTGTTGTCACAAATAACATAATGAATGTATATCGGATAAAAAACAAAGAAACAAAGATAAACAACCCCCATACAATCAGACAAATTATATATTTATTGCCAATCAAAACTAACAAGTTTAAAATGATTTTATAAGACCAAAATATGCATACTTCATGTGCCAATTATTCTTAATAAATTCATAATAACAAAAATCACCGTGAGAAGTAATTCCTTTCGAACCTTCCTTTTAACATCTTGACACTTAATCGCAGATTCTTCCAATTTTACTTCCAATGAGAGGTTTTGTTTTCCTCGTTTCTCAAAGAAACCTTGGTGAGCAACAAGCATGGTCCCTCGTTTTCATTTCAAGTTACAGGGTTAGGCGTTTATTTTTAAGTGCCATATCTCTCCTTACCATCATCCACCCATCTCACCCCATCTCACCCCATCAACCCTTGTCACCCAATCAACCCCTTATCAACCCATCTACCCCCCCTCACGCAAACTACACCTCCCATCCCATCAAGTCCCCTCTCACCCCATCCCTCACCACTATACAAAAAGATTCACCAGATAAATTTGACCAAATTTCAGCCACTGATTAGAATCAGTTATTTTCTGATGTCACCTGGAAATTCTAGAAACCGTTTTCAGAGATTCCAATGAAACACAAGTCTCTCTTTATCCGCAGTTATATATTTATTCACCCACAGACTGCGCACAAGTCTCCCTTTTTCCGCAGTTAAATATTTATTTACTCACAGACTGTGCAAACTATAGCTGTAAAAAAAGCAAACTGAATCAAATCTTCATCGATTTACTGTTTTTGTTTAACCTCTAAAACTCAGTGTAAGGTCTTCTTTTATCTGATATGAATATATTGTTCTACAGACCTTGCTCTGGGCGATACCCATCTGGTCCCCATCGATGAGAGGGTTAGTCGAGATGAAGGCAACGACTATGTAAGTATGTCAGAGATGTAACCATGGATATGGTTATACCATCATTAAATTCATAAAGACATACTAGTTTTATTTTATTGCTAATTTTGTGAGTTTAACTTTTCACCAGTTCAAGTCCAGTTACTACAGTAACACTCTGCAGGGGATAGTCGGGCTTAATGATTACAATGACAACTCTGCCCAGATTCTTACATTGAAAGTTAACTAGACTCACATTTACTGTGAAGCAGGTGTAGTCCTTATGTTTGGTATGCAAAGTAACATATATTTTATCTGTTACCTTTTGTACTGATATTAATGCTTTAATCTAACTGGTTGTTTCCAAGAGTCCAGTGATCAGGAGTCTTGAGTCCAGTGATCAGGGGTATTACAGACAAGTTTGTTGCAGAACTCCTCTTTTGTTTGAAATCCATCAGCAATTTAGTTTACAGCAGTCTCCCTCCCCTCTGTTTCTCATTGCTTATAATAGGTATTTTGTAATCGTTCAACCATCTAAGAGAGATAATTATACATGTTAACTCTAATCCTTTATGAACATCATTTGACTGTTACAGGTGGCACTCATAGTTGCTCAACATCGGGACCGCAACAGTTCTGTGTCTGGCATTAAACTAACAGCTCTGGACCAGGGATTACGAAGGATTTACAAAATAGCAAAAGAAAAGAAAGGTATTGTATTATTTATATACAGATACAAGACGAGGGAGAGATCTTTATACTGGAAATCATTCACTAACTGACTTAGTGTAAGATGAATTGTAAACCTTAAAATCATTCCTGACTTGAACATCATGAGTAGAAAACTCAATGAATAATTTTAAAGATGTGCATTTTGTATTGGATTTATTTGGATTGCATGAATGTAATATCAAAGCTTTGGGGATAGTGTGGTTACACACTAAAACCATAAGTATTCTCAGCATTGATTGAATGAATTAATATCAAAGCTTTTGTGGATTCAAACTTAAACCTTTTATTATTAACTCTATGACAGAAACACGAGATACAACATTATAGAATGATTTCATGTTTGCTTCTTTCCTGTACAGCAAGTGTTCATCTACCCAGGATCGGTCACTCCACACCGGGCTTCAACTGGTACGGGACAGAGCGACTCATCAAGAAACATCTTTGTAACAGAGGCATTCATTCATCTGTGTATCCTTGACAACCAAGCTTCACATATAATGTAACAAGTCAAACATTATTCATAAATGTAACAAGTCAAAGACTCATCAAGTGTGTGAAGTATTCATAAATGTAACAAGTCAAAGATTCATGGAGTGTGTGAATTATTCATAAATGTAACAAGTCAAAGACTCATGGAGTGTGTGAAGTATTCATAATGTAACAAGTCAAAGACTCATGTGAAGTATTCATAACTGTAACAAGTCAAAGACTCATCAAGTGTGTGAATTATTCATAAATGTAACAAGTCAAAGATTCATGGAGTGTGTGAATTATTCATAAATGTAACATGTCAAAGACTCATCAAGTGTGTGAATTATTCATAAATGTAACAAGTCAAAGACTCATGGAGTGTGTGAAGTATTCATAAATGTAATAAGTCAATGACTCATGGAGTGTGTGAAGTATGCCACATGACTGTCTGAATGTTGCCATTAAATGTAAATCTAGGGCAAGGAATATTAATGTTATTATGGTAGAAGGGCATCTACAGCATAGGCCCAGTATTTTGGCTGATTGCTTCAAAACCTTGGACCAGGATTCTTAAAGGCAATACACTGCTTCATAATCATATTAAATCTATCAGTTTGAATTCAGACTGCTGCCCCTATATCGGGGATGACATTATATTAGTCTGTCTTGGGTCAGGTTTATATGATTGATTGCTCCGATGGTCCAAATTCTCTCGCGACTGGCGATCCATTGATCTTTCTTCTGTGAATAGGTTTATCAGGTAGATGCATTTGGCTGTCAATGGAGCAATTAACTGCCCATAGTCAGGTCGAAAGGTCAACTGAATCAGATTCATAGTTTATAGCATTTATTGCACAATTTAATTGAATCTCTTGGTATTGACATTTATCTTGACTAACAGAACTACTTCTACTTGTTACAAATGTTGACTTGATGGATTCCTTAACCATGGTCATCTAGATACTACTATGCTAGAAGAACACAGAAACAGACGCCTGCAGCATCACAGAGCATAGAGGTCTCATCCTCTGAGGAATCAGATGACCCCTCCACAGTCACCAAAGATGACTCTGAGGAGAGAGGAAGGAGACAATGGTCTGGTCTGGAGGACTTCATGACCGACATCAGAGTCCATCTACACCAGGACATTGATGAAGATGACCGTAAGAAACTACAGAGATACATCGTGGCATATCCTTACCTCAACTACCAATCACTGTCATGTTTAGAAATTATCATCAAACTCATCAGCACTCTCAAATAGTTGATTTCATCTTAGAAATTATGGCATTTCTGAATTTTACTTTAAGTAGCTGATTCATGTACGTTATAACCCTGACATTTGATTACAACAGATTGTATCATATTCTGTGCAGGGTTTGTTCAAACTGTTACAACTATTCTTTCAACAGTGCAATTAGTTATTATTTTTTTCTACAATTATTTATGATAGCAGCTTCAAAGCTCCATAGTTCAATACTTCTAAGCTAGATAGATGTGTGTTTGGAGAGTATTCATGTTGTGACCTCAGTACAGCACACTAACAATGTAACTTAAGTTTATTTAAATTGATGTTGTAAATAATTCTGCCAGCCACTTCAGACATATTGCTCACAGCTGTAGCTCTCTGTTTAAATGCTTCCAGCTACTTCAGACATTTTGCTGTTTAAATTCTCCTTAATCAGACTGAATACTTATAATGGAGAAGTTGAGAAGCAAGTTTCTGCAAGGACTACTCATCTTATATCGCAAAATGGTGTCAAAGATGGTGACCCAGTAAGTATGAAGAACTCCCCTTCCCTCCCCTCCTGTCACCCACATATCCATATCCATATGAACTTTGTAGGGTTATCCAGTTATTGTTCATGTTCTAAATCATCGCCTACAACACTGCAAAGTTTACATTGGCTAACATTTACTTGTTTTATACTAAGTTAGCCATTTATTGTATATTATTGAGTTTTACTCCTGGAATCCAGGACTTTCAGAGAATGCATATTATGTTCTGTCGAGATGTTTAATAGTGCTCAAAGAAGAATTTATCAAGTTTCATGTATTATGGATTTGAAGCAAAGTGTAAGTGTGCCTTATAGGTATAAAAAAACATTTAGTTCAAATTCTAGTCAGAATACGAAATTAAGCTGATTTAATTTGTGAAGACTTGTGGCTTGGGTGTAACTGCCACTCCGTAAATCCATACTTCCTAATTCTTCTGATGATATTTATAGTTAACTTTAAATGGGCCAGTACACACATATTATATGCTCCCTTGGCTCCACCTGGCTTTGGTATAACTGTCACTCCGTAAATCCATACTTCCTAATTCTTGTTATGATATTTATAGTTAATTTACACACATATTATATGCTCCCCTAGCTCCACCCCATGGCTGGACTAGCACAATAGCAGCATCTTTAGATAAGTACAGAAGTATATAGCATGGTAATACTACAAGGTGGACCCTACGACTAGAATCTCATCATTTATTTGTCTTTTCATATTTTACAGGTCTTGAGTGATAACTCTGACATGAAAGTGGTCAAGCCTCAGTGGATTTGGGATTCTATTGCTCAAAGAAAGATCTTACAGGAAGACAAATATCTCGTGTAATGAGAGCCAGTTAGTGCAATAACTGTACCATTGATACCAAAAGACTATGCAATCATACTGCTAGATTGTTTGACCAAGATTCCAGCTAAGAATATATTGTGAAGTTTTCTAATGTTACTGACAGTAGAATGATATGTTCAAGGCTAGCCTGTTGAACAGGTGGTGTGAATCATCAAATACCAATAAAGTTACAATTGTTGCTAAGCTTTACCATGCTAAGAACTTAAGAAGTCCTAAATGTATGTATATATTTTAGATCCTCCTGCAAGCAGGAACTCGCGAAAAGCCTCATTGGCTTATCAAAGCTGCAAGCTGACCGAAGTCAGTCTCTTAGATTCAAATTTAACGTCTATGATTACAAATTGTCAAACAACTCTGTAACTGGACGACATAGATTAATCTTGGAGTGACTTGAACTATATGTCCTAAATGTTCATACTATGCCTGGTATTTATCATACCTAGCAAATTCTGACCCTGTATTCTGGCCTGGCTGATCTGAGCTGTCTGATATTTAGCTCATTAACCTTATCCCTTAACTTGTTGGTCTGATACATTTAATTTTTCCCTTCATATTTTATTGTCTTTATGAAATATGTAATAACATTCTTTCCTTTTCAAGATAAGTGGAGAATAGGATATATAAAAACATTTAATATGGCACTGTATACAAGATGTTCACATTGTTTACCACATTGTCCGCAGTAATGTGTTTGCACTTTATTTAGACCTACATAACATGTATGAGGTTCATTCAAGCTTAAATTTTGAGCATTTGTGCTTAAAATGTTTTCATTCTGTTAGCTGTTGACCTACATTTCTAAATCTTTTAATGTTCAAATAGTCACAAATCTATAAAGTGTTATTAATAATATTTAGTGATTGTCAGGTCCATAGTCACAAATCTATAAAGTGTTATTAATAATAGTGATTTTTAGGTCCATATTAAACCATGTCTTAACCAACCTGAAATTTGTCTGGTCATAAACCCAGTCTATCTAAACTAACAATTTGACAGTGGTCTCACAATTATTACATTTTATAGTTTGATCGACAAATAAAGACAGTAGAATAGATATTAAATTTTATATGAGTTTATTATCACACATGGCAACATGAGCATATACAATTTAAATTTTCAGTTAAATATTCATAATTCTTGTATGTTATAGGTTTAAGCAGATTTATTTAAATGTATCGTATGATAAAATTATACCATTAACATTTGATTAATATGAAAACATGATCATACTTGACACAAAGTGTGTAAGGGTTCCCCCTGCTTCCCAGGTCAATTCATACAGCTACCCAGGTCAATTCATTTGGCTGCCCAGGTCAATTCATACATCTGCCCAGGTCAATTCATACATCTGCCCAGGTCAATTCCTATGGCTACCCAGGTCAATTCATACACATTCATACACATGGCTGCCCAGGTCAGGTCACACAGGAGTGATGACAGAGAAACAACACATTTTCAAGAATAGTGTTTGATATTTGATTCAGCATATTCATCTCCGAGTCATTTGATTTGTTACAAAGCTAACTTGAAGAAGGAATTCTGTACATTCTTTAATTCCTTGTATAACTTGTTTAACAGTGTCTACAGGATTCTGTCATCAAAGGGATGCTTTCATAACTCCAGATACTGAAAACTATTAACAGAAGTTCTTGATCTGAGGTTGTTGTTTTTCCATCCATCACACTGGCTGTCTGTTAAACCTAATAATGACCCTCAGGCAGTCCCCAAACACAATGTGATCAAACAATATAATATCAAAATTTTACAAGTCTTTCTCAAACCAACTAAACATAGGTAATACAACCCCCCCCCCCCCTGCCACCCCACCCACCTGCTTTGCATGTTTACTTCAGTTATGATGATATTCCACACTTGTGTGTAATTCCCAGCTCTGGTTGTACCCAGAGGTCTAATCTATGGAGTGTCAACCAATGTACACACATGGCCCAATCTATCATATGTCTCCAATTATTCTATACTTTGCCACTTTTTCTAGTTTATGTACATATTGTGTTTTAAAATCTTAGAAATCTATGTACAATTAAAAAAAAACATTGCTAATGATTCAAAAACTTAGTAATTAACATATAAATTAAAAAGTCCTTCATTAGAGGACTCAACTGTATTATAGGAAGTTGGTTTTCAGCAAGCAAAGTGTACAGGCTAAATTACCTTTGTCCAATAAATAGCAGAGATCGTACGTATTAAGAAATCAATTCCTCACCGAGGGGGCAGAATATAATCATTGTAAGATGTAATTTTTCATCTCTGACCTGGCACAACAGGTTAATTTGATTACAATAATAACTCCTGGTTACTCTGAGAAAAGTTGTTTTTCAATTAATCTGATGAATTCATGCTACTGTAGGGGAGTATTGACCGCCCCCTCAGCCCCGACCCCCTCTCCATATTTTGCTAGGGAGGTGAAATGATACTGTAAACCGATTCTTAACTACAATAAGTATTTTAATGCCACCTTTGGTCAATCATCAAATTTAAATTTCAACATTTTTGAGTGATTAATTATAAGCACCTTCAGCTAGGCACCCTAAAACAATTTAACAATCTCTACTAGCAGGATAAATAAAACCTGGAGGTAATTCCATGGACCTTTACACCTTACATGAAGTGCAATCATAGCATCAATCATAGCATCAATCATAGCATCATACCAAAGGTGGAAGGAATCAGTAGGTCTGTCATATAGGAGTGCTACGTGGGTTACAGAATTACTTTGGTTTGAAGCCAGGGAAAAAATATATATATAACTTAATGGAAGGAATTCTATATTGCAACCTTGGGTATATGCCTAAAATGACTCCCTAAAAAGAAGCACAATGGAGTAAACTATAGAACAGAAAAAAAATAGTTTTCGGTTCCTGTTTAGACTTTTGACTCCCTGTAGGTGTAAAAGTGGGGCAGATGTCATAATGTTTGTTCTGTAACAGATGTAGCGCAAGGTTGGTGAGGGGTCCACATGAGGCATGATGAAATGACACGTTTGGCATTTTTAGCATAATACAGTAAGTACATTGTGGCCACCTTCATACAATCCTGAATACTGTCAATGTGTGCTTCCTGGTTCAATTGATGACCTTAAATATTTTCCGTTCATCGTAGACACCGTTCTATTCTTCTCAGGGTCACCGATTGACCCATTTATTAATGTTGGTCTCCCAGTAAGAGTTAGCAGACTTCTCATCATCTGTTCGAGATGCTGGGTCTTCTGATCTCACATTGTTTTCATCATCTGTCGTGTATCTTTGAAATTCCTGTTTACAAGATAACAATTGTAGAGTTATATCACTGCATAGTCTCTAACCTTTCTTTTATACTGTATGTTTTTGCTAGGATATGCATAACTGTGTTGCATGTGGTAGCTTGCTGGGAGATGTTTAATACTGCTTTAGCTTGGGTTCTAATGAAACCTATGCAGTAATGTTGTTTTTCTTTCTATTTCTACTATATTAAGCATTTATGGCTTGAACAAGCAGGTGTAGACTAATAAAAAAGCAACTGAAATGGAAGCCTTTAAAGAAGTCACAGAATTTATGAATTAATCTGTAGATTATGCAAGTAATTAATAAGTAATAAACAAGCAACTGAAATTGAAGCCTTTAAAGAAGTCACAGACTTTATGAATTAATCTGTTGATTAAGCAAGTAATTAATAAGTAATAAACAAGCAACTGAAATGGAAGCCTTTAAAGAAGTCACAGAATTTATGAATTAATCTGTTGATTAAGCAAGTAATTAATAAGTAATAAACAAGCAACTGAAATTGAAGCCTTTAAAGAAGTCACAGAATTTATGAAATAAATCTGCAGATTAAGCATCAAATTGTCATCCACTTTTTCATATCTCACTTAACATGTTCAATATTTGTAAGCATGACTTGAACAATAGCACTTGGAATTCTACAAAAGGTACTTAGAGTGCATTATTTATAACCTCCACAAAGCATATCCCTATCAAGAGGTATTTAATTGTCAAGAGGTATTTAATTATTAAGTCCCTTGACACACCAGAGAAGAGCAGACACTGATTTGTTAGAATTTGTGAAACTTTGAAGTGATTGACATCGTTGACAGTAATACTGACTCAGGTTTGAGATTGGAGGGGTGAGGGGGGAGGCAGATTCACACCAATGTTGACTTACTCACCCCCCTCACCTCCCACAGCCCCCTGCATGACACCTTTCTAGTCCCTTTATCCATCAGGATCCTATTTGTGCTGAGAGGCTGATGTATTATCAGCTATTTTTAGGCTGTGACTGAGAATAAATTCTGCAAAATGATCATGAGTTGAATCCTTTAGTAGGAAGAGAAGGAGAAAGAAGCGGCCAAGGATAGATGTGAACGGATGATTTCAAGCGGTGCATCTGAGGTCAGCTTAAAAGAGGACCCACTCTACCAACCTTAGATAATTCCTCATCAGAAACAGACCTTGGCAATTCATCGTCAGTTTTAAAGTTTTCATCATCCGTCCTGACATAAGACTCGGCATCGTCAGTGGTCCCGATGTAGCTTTCGTTATCCGTCTTCTCATTGGTGTGGTCTGATCTAAGAATGAATAAATTAAACACGAAAGAGTTTACAAAATTTAAATCTTGGTAATTCCCAGTCACACATCACAGATACCAAATGATAGCAATGAATGGCTGCTAACTTAGCCATGGAATTAATTCCCAGTCACACATCATAGAAGATACCAAATGATAGCAATGAATAGCTGCTAACTTAGCCATGGAATTAATTCCCAGTCACACATCATAGAAGATACCAAATGATAGCAATGAATGGCTGCTTACTTAGCCACGGTAATAATTAAAGAATGTTGCTATGCATTATTCTAGTCATGCATTATTCTGGCCACCATATTGTTTATGTGCTTCAAAAACAAACAGACTGGTTTAAAACTAGCAGTGGTTTAATATTTTAAGGATGTTAGGTGTGTGTCAGACAATAAAACTTACATTTCTGTTGAGCCAGTTGTTTGTAACATTGGTTTAATATTTTAAGGATGTTAGGTGTGTGACAGACAATAAAACTTACATTTCTGTTGAGCCAGTTGTTTGTAACATTGGTTTAATATTTTAAGGGTGTTAGGTGTGTGACAGACAATAAAACTTACATTTCTGTTGAGCCAGTAGTTTGTATCAGTGGTCTTGGTCTATCCTTCCTCGCTACTATTTCAGCCACAAAGTCCCTCTCTGACAGCCTGACTGGTTTTACCCCCGTTCTTCTTTCCTGCTCTGTGATCATTTCTGCTGATGTTTCACCAGTGTATGAACCTGTAGAGGAGATATCTATAATGTTTAATGTGTAAAGGGAACAGTTGATCTGCATAGAAACACTAAAAACAACCTGTAAGGAACTTGTGATACAGAGGAAGGGTGATAGCTCTTACCGTTATTTCTGTTAGAATCTTGTTTTCCTGAGTCACTTCCTCCCTCAACATGTTCATCCTCTAAACAAAACAAGAGAAACAAATAGATGAAATAAAGAAAAATTTGCATTCATTCAGCATAAGTTTGTTCTCAACACCACAGACCTCTCATCTCTTGTGCAATGGTTGTAAACAATATTAAACAAGCCACTTAATGATATCAGAACAATGGAGCATGGTCTACAGATGTAACAATCAAAGTTTTCATAATTAAGAATATGGTAAAGCCCAGGACATAAAGATGCTCCCTACAATAAACTGAGAGAGACTAGTGAAGATATGATTGAATGTGCAAAACATTGGAATATTCAGTACAAACATTCAGAAAATTAAAATCGTTTTTCATAAAAATTAAATTCTCCCTTTCACCTCCACCCCTCCCCCTAACCCATGTCCCTTACAATGCTTGGACCAGTGCTCGAGAAGTCGTCAATGAAAAATTAAAAAAGCTCATCACAATTAAATAATTATGATGATAAAAAATAAAAAGTCACAAAACTATATAAAATATAGCAATGTCACAAACAATAAAACCTGTCTTAACATGTATATCAGTTATGTATTAATATTACGGCTATCGTAAGCTATTATACCGGAACTACTTTACAAATTTACAAACATGCCACACTTGCACAAACTGTGAAGAACGTTTGGTGGAATGCTGCTGTATAAAACATATAATGCCCTGTGTAGTACGGGTCACCAAGTGTTTCCCGGAATGAACTGTATACATTTGTGCATATTCTATAACACTTCCAATTTCCATTGTATTTTTATGATCAGTGGCTGAATAAATATCTATCTATTTAGCCTCTGATGATCATTGAAGCCGACTTGTTTAGTCTGTTAATAAGTCGTTGATGATAAATGATATTTCCATTACTCAAAATGGAGGAGGAAACATTTTTCAATGCTCTTTGGAAATTTGCAATATGGATCTAGGTCTATTTGAGTGAAATTAGCAGTAGTGATATCAATGGGCCCTACACTGTAGCCTTGATCA
>JAAAKB020000014.1:1013575-1028695 GCA_010014835.2 Apostichopus leukothele | reverse complement strand
TTTCTTTCTTTCTGTCTTTTGTTTGTCGCTCTAAGCAAAATATTCATTAACAGGAAATGTCAACAAGGACAAGAATTAACCATTCACAGGTTTGCCAATCGGCCTTTCAATGGTAAACTTATAGTTGTTTAGGTCTATTTGTGTTTTATTCATTAAGATTGTCTAGTATGACTTTAATCAGTGTATCAACCTTCCTTGTTAAATGCTAGTAAAATTTACAAGCTTAGTTTTATGTATTTCAATTAATAAAAGCACAGTATTATATGATGAGCTGATTCATAAATTTAATGACTTTAATATTGTTGTCTGTAACTAATTAATATATGTACAGAGCCTAGACACAATTTTTGTACCCAAATCTGTATTCACCAGTTGTCCCATTCAGTGCATTCAGGCTTTGAATGTTGTGCTCTGCATGCTAGCACAACAAAAGGATGCTGTTTGTACACTGTACACAGTGAACGCTATATAGTAGCCTAATTAACTGCGTGTGTGTGCTTAAGATTGACCTAAATTATTAGCTAGATATATGTCGCACATGTACAGCCAATAATTCCACATACATTATGTCCGTTTGTTTGCACGGTTGTGCGCAATCTGCATAGCCCCTTATGGATTGCCCGCAGGCGTCCAAATTCAGGTGGCTGAATCATTCGCAGCCTTTGCAAAAACAGATCGTACCTGTTATGTTTTGGGAGAGTTTTGAAGGCAAATTGTTTTGACAGCGGTCTGGTAGACTTAATTGTACGTAGGCATTGCTCACTATTAGTTCAATGGATTAGAGGCCAAGAAGGAATGAAGGAGATTATTTATATGAAAAAAAAAGAAGAAAATGAAGGAAAAAGAGAGAGAGAGAGAGAGAGAAAAAAAAGGAGGTTTTAGTCTCATTCTATATTTGATATGCTTTTGCTTGAAAAAGGATCAGATTACAGAATGGTGGGCAGCTCAGTGGCTGTCACACTGGTAGCATTGAAAGTGCTTTGTTTGTATCTCTATACCTCATATTTGTTATTTTATGTGGAAAGAGGTGAGTTATCTATATAATTTGTATTGATGAGCATAATAAAAGTTAATTCTGGGGATACGTTCATGTAATATCATAAAACGTTCATAATATATTCAATCACTTCTCTCATAGGATTTTCCCAGTTTGGTCATGAATTTTTTTTTTTGTTAGAGTCATTGTCTGTGGTTGGAGATGGATACAAATAGATTCAAAGAAGAGAATCAAAGGCAATCATTTTACCCTATTATAATTAATTAAAATTATAATTACCCTTTGTGCATGTTGAAATGAGGAGTGGTGATTTGTTTAAGAAAGAGGTTCATGTTAGAAGCATTTGCTGGCTCTAGAAAGAAGAACCAGGTCAGTGGTTATGATCAAGCTCTAAACAAACATCAAATGAATCTGACCTTATCTATACTTCTATACTTTCATTAACTTTCATGAACTTCCACCTTTGAGAGGGTTTTCATTGGAAGCCAACTTTCCCATATAAGGGGAAGATATGAAGGTGTATAGTAAATGTCCCCTCTCCACCCCCCTCCCCTATCCCATTCCCCTCTCCCCTTCTTATGGAATAATTGATCCATTATCATAAAGCAAAATGCTATGCAATTGTTCAAGTTGTTTTAAGTGCAAATATGTACATAGCAGGTTTTGTAAATGCAAATCACAGTATTTTATAAATTCGTGTTATAAATAAAGAGACCAACTTCAGGGCCATCAAAACTGCTGCACAAAATTCGAAACACAAAATCATTCCTTTGACTTGGTATTTTTTTTTTTTTTCAAGATGCTTGTGATAGAAATATCTGAACCATTTCAAATTCATTCACTTGCCTTTACTTGGCATATTATTTAGTGGATGGTCAAAAAACTTGTGAAATTGCTTTAATCAGAATATGTAATATTGCTGCTGAGCTTGAACTTGCAGTGATCAGTCTGTGAAGAGAACTATATTCGTGCGTGTCACTGTTCGAGGCAAATTTGTTTTCTGTTTCATTTAGGGTCCGTTGTTGTTTATCACTTTAATATTGTGATATCTATCTTATTGCAGGCATTGGGCTATTTTTATTTCAAGACATTTATTTCTATTATCACTAATGCCTGTGATAAAGTTTGCAAGGCTCATTAAGTTTCTATGTAGACTGCATTGACAAATTTTTAATAATTAATGGAATTTTTATTAAGATGTACCTTTTCCATTCATTGTTAAATATCCATCAGTTTGGTAATGAGGAAATTTTGTTTTGTCATCGATGAAACATCTTAATATAATAGTAGACATGTTTTCATATTCATAATTCAGAGTGTCTTAATTTTAACAGCCAAACAGATGACTTAGAAGTGTAAGGATGACTGTTTAGAAGTTTGTAACGACCCGATGTAATACAACTGTCAGTGTGCATGTATCTCTGCGTGAATGTGCGTGTGTGTGTGTGTGTGCGTGTCTTTTTACACACAGGACCACATCCTATACCATTGCTGGTATATTGTACAAAGGGAACAAGGTATAGCCACATTGTACTTACCAGCATTTGTACGTACCAAACAACTTAAAGGTAGTCAGTAAAGGCCCCAAATAATAGCACGCTATAATTGCTAGAAGTTTTCAAAAAGTACTTTCCTGGAGGTCTTTACTCTCCAAATTGTCCTCAGACATTTTTAAGGAACACACAAGACTGAATGTCCCAGAAAGGAAAATTTCCTCGAAGGTTGTAATAAAAACAGTTTAAAAATTTTGATCAACGGTGACCATATTTGAATATCTAGCATATTTGGGGCCAATAAAGCATGCCTTTAAACTGAATTGTAAAAGTGTAAAAAATCTTAAAAGAAGGTATATCGTAATCCTTCTGTCAGAATGACAAAATTCTGAAAATTATTATCTTAGGAGAATTGCATTATCTTTTCAAAAGAAACAAAAAATCACAATTTGCACATTTTGAAACATCTCACTCATCAAAAGGAACATTCAATATTGAAAATGTCTCCGATGTCCATTTCAGGTTTTCATTTAACAGAGTAATTACCAAACATAGATTCAATACTTGCAGTGGACGCACAGCATACTAATTTCTTTACCTAAATCATCGTTACACTACTTCAGAATCCCATAAATGACTGCCTAATGCCACTATCAGACTTTTTTCGTTACAAGGGCTTATTTTTTTACGCTAATTGCAAGTTTAATATTGGTAGAAGCCGGTTCTTTTTGTTGTCACTTGGCTGTTTTGTGTCATGATAATAATGAATCAGAAGTTTCCAAAGCAATATTCCCCTTACAAGTCAGTTTAATTGCTGATCTCGCCATTTTAATGTCTTAATACTTTGACAATTTTTTCAAAATTTTTTAATACAGGGGTTTATAAGAAAGTGAAACTTGCTGAGAATCCAAGTTTAATATGTGTCATACATGCATGAATAGAGCAACATATACTTGCATGAAGATACAGATGTGTTGCAAGTTAGTTCAAACTTCTTCATTTTCTATATGTCTGATATATATATATATATGTGTAGTACATACGTATATATGGGGCATATCTGGAATAATTCATATATTGGACATATATATATATGTGAAACACATATATATGTGGTACATATTTTTCTGGTTTTGATTACACTATTAATATTTTGAGAATTAGGAGAAGTGAAATTTATGCAAAAATCACACAAATCTCTTAGTAGGTTTATATTGCACAGTGCGGTCACAGATTTAGAGTATTATCACAGATAAAATCAAAAACTTTCATTGCCAAATATTTACAACGCTCAGCTAGTAGTGTTTACCTGTTAGATGTTCATTGGTGGATTTCGTCTTTAATCCTCATCATTGTAGAACATCAGAGAACACATCCCTATTTATTATCTGGTCAGTGTATACTTTATTGATTTTTGTGAACTCCACCTGAGACAAGTTGAAATTTCTTTTGATGTGTCCATTTGTGATAGATGATTTACCATGAAGATGGCTGTAAATGAAAATTTCAAATCGGAAACATTTCCTACTTGCACTCGCTTATTTTATGTGAAGACTTTATAGTTTTGTCCAAAGACCGTAGTGTAAAGTCATAGATGTTACTGCACATCAAGAAAGCTAGCTAGGTCTATGAGAAGCATTGTTGCATAAGTTTGTAAGGCCCAGTGATGCATCTATACTTCTAGGCAATTAACTTGTATCCAATAAAGGAGTTCTTTGATGGGTGTGAAAACTGTTCAAAATCAACAGCCTTGGAATTATAATATATTTATGTGCTACAACAGTGTATGTCTCATAACATAAGGCCTGGCAAAACCTTGACAGTTTATATTCCATATGGAGATATCAGGAAATATGATAAGAACTTGTTCATCAGTCTGGTGCAATATGTATTCTTAGGATCACTCCATGCACTCTGTATTCGGCATTAACTTGACTTTGTACCCCCCCTCACTTTTGTCAGACCCCATGCTCTGTATCAGACTCCATGCTCTGTATCAGACCCCATGTCAGTATCAGCCCCCATGCTTAGTATCAGACCCCCATGCTCAGTATCAGACTCCCATGCTCAGAATCAGACCCCCATGCTTCGTTTTCAGATGCCATGCTCCGTATCAGACCCCATGCTCCATACCAGACAGCATGCTCAGTATCAGACCGCATGCTCAGTATCAGACACCCATGCTTGGTATCAGACCCCATGCTCCGTATGAGACCCCATACTCCATATCAGACCCCATGCTCAGTATCAGACCCCCATGCTTAAGATCCCCATGCTCCATATCAGACCATTGTATAGGAACTTGAGATTCTTTACAAGAAGAAGCCACGCAACTGTAAACCGCTATTGTGTCAAATTATGCTCCTAGCTAAAAAACTGGAGTTAAAGGTCTCTGCTGATCACTGGATCAACTGGAACTTGCATTTACATTACTTATTTAACAAAGAGTGCAGGGGTTCAACACTGTGCTGATGGTGTAACTGTAATGTAAACAGGGCCTCAGTGATATTATCAAGGTTACCAAGAAGACCTTTATGTTATCCATTATTAATTGTAACCATTTGTTATCAAAATAAAGTAAAAAGTAATCAATAATAATATGCTGTACCACATCTATGACACAGTGGCATGGAAGCTATGGTATATTGACATCATTCAACAATATGGCACCCAGGGTGACCTCAACTTTCAAATAGTAAAACAGGTCTTTGAACTTGATGTATTTTAGTAAATTTGTTTATATGTTTATAAAAGCAATGGCATAGTGTGGCATTATGCATTCAAGGTGGATTGTTTTATCTACTTACAAGTAAACATCTAAAAAAGCCTTATATAGTCTAGTAGGTCTGCATCCAACCATGCAAAGCTGAATATGAAAATCCAGTTTACTGAATTCTGTGGTGTATCTTTTTTCGCTACCAATCTCATTAGCTGTGTGTGTTTGATTAATACCAACTTTACCCATCTACGTCGCGGTAGCCTGAAATGAGTGTAACAGAAACTTAGGCTGCAGTCGATCAAAAAAGAAACACCCCCCTCTTGTCACAGATTTGGACGTTAATTAGTGATTACTGGATCCATTCTATTCTAAACATTCTCGTCGCCCAGTACATATTTTGATGCAAAAGAACATGTTGGAAATCCGCAAATGTCTTAAGTTTGTGTTCCTTGCTGTCGGTGAAAGAAATCTCTGCTATGTTAAATATGTTTGTATGATGCCTGCTTTGAATAAGATATTAAACTCAAATGTACATTTTAGTTGGATTGTAGATCCTCTTGGTGAGCTTTGAAACCTACTGAAATTGGTGGATATCAAAGGTCATTTGAAGTCATTACAGGTCAATATGAAAACCTTAAAAGTCATCATAACATCAAAAGTAAAGCTCAGATGAACTTCACTATGTATAGATCCACCTTGGTGAGTATAAAGAACCCAACTGATTATGTAGAGGTCAAATGTCATCAGAGGTCAATACAGGGATCAAAGTCTGAATAACCTTGTAAATGTGATTACTCAAAAAGCACAGCTTACTGTAAATAAACTTGAGCTGTACTATATATAGCAAAGATTCACTGCACGACGAAATAATTCTGTTTTAAATTGATAAAGTGCCTACAGAAAAAGGAAAACACAATATTAAGTTTGATTTTATGTTTTTCTTAATGTTTCGATGTACCACCGGTGTTGGTCATGGATGAAACATGTCATTTCATGACTGAAAATGACAGTGATAGTTGTTAAAACTAACGGAAATGGCAGTGAAAACGGTAAAATTTGAAACCATTTTTGAAAAAATTATTCCCACGATAAATAGGTAGACCATGCCTAGATGCAACACTAAACAGCTATGGTGTCACCGGTGTAACAAATGCAAACTATTCAAGTTTTAGGTTTAGATTCCAAATTTGAGTAAAAATGTTGAATTAGAAGCCACCCAACATGATGATGTAATCCAATAGCCCCTTAGAAACTTGAACTAACTGTAGCTGTTAGCAGGCGTACAAGTAATCGTGGTAGAAGCCTAGGTCTTAGTAAAACATTAGTAGCGTAGTCAGAGACCTAGTTCTGATAGAGTTACGCTATCAGTCCTAGTCTGAGAGACATTGTGATTGAAGGTGTGTAGTAGTATGTGTGACCATAGGCATCATTTTTCACACTTATTAATGTTGCCACTAGTCTGCTAGTCACATCGATGATCAGCTGTTCTTTGAACAAGGAGAGCGTCATTGGTAATGAATATGCATTATAATGCGTTCTCTCATTGGCTTGTTCAAATCAAGAGGCACGGCGTAACAAATATATGAATGAAATCTGTCTTCAGCAGAGAAATGTTTTCATACTTTTGATCATTAATTTCTAAATTAATGAAAGAAAAGTTTTTGCAAAATTAGCTTGATGACACCTCATTTTTCATGGTTTGTCAGATGAGCAGCTTAAATGAAGTTCCGTGTTTCTTGAAAATGAACAGTTTTATATGTATTTCCTTTTTTGAAATGCACAGAATCACTTTAATTAGTCAAAATATTGAAAACCTTGTAAACGTACAAATCCCTTTAAGTAAAACATGAAGAAGAAACTTGGTAGCGAAATCCTCATTAGTGCACGAACCTTCTTCAGATTAATAAATGGTCAAAACCTTACAAAAAAAGAGAGAAAAAAGTGTGCATTGTTACTATTGAATGTTGCTTTCACTTAAACTGTGGCAAGGAATCGTGCAAAGTCCATTGACTTTCTCCTCTTCTTTAATTTGAAGTGGAGAGTGATTACTCAAACCAAACGGTCTCGTTTAATTATATAGGATTCGAGCATATTGAAAATTTAACAAAATCAATGCAAGTATAGTAGGAGCCTTTTAAAGCTGAAAGATTGAGACTCTTTTTGAAAGTTCAGTTTTGTTTAGCTCTTTTATTGTAATCCATTTTCCCTTTTGTCTCTCTTCAAAGACATGACTACTCAAGTTTGTATAAAGCTGTGAATCACCTTTGCCAGTTCAATAAAACAAATCACAAAGAAATTTTGATCTTAGTTGGCAAATAAAAGCCTGGGGCGGCAATTTGGTAGTATAATGGTGATAAACAATCACCCAAGAGAAACAAAATAGAAAAGAGGGGAGAAAAAAATACTGTGTTCACAATTGGCCAGGCAAAAATAGTTTTGTTACCATAATTATAGTGCTGTGATGAAGAACTAAGTATATAATAAACCTGAAAAAATCATAAAAAAAACCTAGTTTCTACTAGGTTGGCAGTTTAGCATACATAGTACTAGTGGGGGCCTCTTCACTGTCATGGCTGATAGGTGATTTATGGCACCTTTTGTGCCATTGGAAGTTAGGTATGTGTCAAGGAAAAGACTACAAAGGTCAAGAGGTTTCAGACACTCCTGGGATATGACCTTTGACATTTGGCTGTTGTAGAGGCCATAGGTGGCAGTTGTTTGGTTCAGTAGATGCTAGAGATTGCAACCATTAGCAGTTCAGTTCCCAGCTATTTTAGTAGTAGTATTGGGTAATAGTAGTAAGTAGTATTAAGATTTTAATATCTGACATATCTATAATATACTTGGGTAGGTGTAGTTCAAATTAAATTGTCAAAACTTTGAAAACATGTAGATGATAGTCCAACTAGTTAGTGGGTGATGTAGCGGGGAGAAATTAGATTCTATCTGGCCTTCTAGAAACTGACAGTTGCAATCTTACATGCCTAGCTTGTTGATAACACTATAGAGTTCATATACACGCACACACAGGTTGCTATTGCCACTGGTTACTAATGTTAGGCCATTGCAGCCAACTCTTTCCAGGCTAACACACCTTTGAGGAAGTTGACAGGGATCTGTAGGCCTTCTGGTACCCATCCATCCTGGTTGGCATTTAATATGCAAAGTTTAATTAAGTCTCAAACTGACTTGATGAATAATCATTTTGTTTCTACCAAATGAGTCTGCATGATGTATGCACATGATAGTTGGTTAGTTTTCTGCAGAAAAATACCAGGAAATTGAGTTGTGTGTGGAACTAACACTAAGTTTCAGTCCAGGCTGATGGTAGGGTTCAGTGTCCATGCATAGAACCTAACTAGGGGTCAAACAGCGATACCACTGCTGTTAAAACAGAAAGGATGGTTTCATGGTATCAAAGTATAATATATTATGCCTATAAAAATAAGCATATATGTATAGTTTTCAGTGAGTGACATACTGTTCTTGTGATATATGTGTGGCGTGAAAAGAAATTAAAACCATTTCCATGAATGGATAAATATATCCAATATATGAATTGTGGTATAGTTTATTGTGACATACCTTTTTTTGGTATATTTGTACTCAAATTACACAAAAAGAAAAAGGTCAAAAACCATACCATTATGAAAGCGAGGATTTAATTAAATTAACAAAGAAGTACCCTTGCTTTTGTCTTCACGTCTAGGTATAAATCGTCCGTCTAGAATGCCTGTTATTCAGTTACAAATATTAAGACATTTCAACAACTAAGATTGAGTTTGATCTTGTACTCAGTTTTTTAATTTTTTTTATTTAATTGCTCTAGTTTTCAATTGTAAACCAGATTTGTGATATGAAATTGATCTGGTAAAGAGATTTCATGTCCAACTTACCTCTACCAGCAATTTTCTCAGTTTTAATGTTCTTTTCTCAAAGGTTTGAAATCAAAAGATTAAATTTACCTTTTGTAACTAAGTAGGACAGCTAAATATTTTTGTGTCACTGAGGGAAATTTTGGTGGTTGTTTTTGACTATATAATATGTCTATAACATATGATACGACTTAAAATTGGGACGAAAAAAGTTTTTCTTTTGTTATCAAGGAAATGGAGTTTGACATGCCATTTCCAACCAAGCTGCATTTGTTAGGAGCAAATACATAATCCTTTCACCAACCTAAATTTTTAACCTGTTCCGGCTTATGACAAAAGTGGCGAACACAATATAATTTGCAAAGTCTTTGTACCCAAAGTGTTCAGGGACATTCAGAACTGGGATGGAATTATGGCCCCCTTATCAATTTGACATCACCTGACCCCTCATGGTCAAATCTAGGTCACAATAGTTTCAACTTCAACACATAATCCACACAAAAAATGCTATTTTAAAAATAAAAAAATAATATATACTTATAGTTCATTAATACTGAATCTTAATAATTTCTGTGAAAATTGGACCAAACCTCTGCCCCTTGCATCATTTGATGGCATCATTCCTATCATTTTAACATAGACAACACAAGCCACAATGTTTCTTTATTATCTGACTCTACTTCCATTCCTGTCACTGATATCACTTGTATTAGTAATGTTACCACTAAATGTAGTAAGGTTAGGCCTAATGTTAACACTGCCATGCTTTTCTATTATAGCTCCTGTGAAGTGTAGAACAAACAGGTACAGTCAGTTCCATGTTAAAAAGCACCCTTTGTGGATGAAGGAAATAGTGTGTTCTACAGGAAATAATAATTTATCGTTATTGCATTGCAAAATGCTATAGAAACTTATCAAATTGCTATATAAGTGTAAAAGATGGCATAGCAGTTGTATGCATAGGAGATATTGTATTATATAGGAGAAAAAAAAATTCATTACCTTGAAAACTGCTGTACAAAATTTGAATAGTAGATTATTTCCTGTTGTACATGCTATAAAATTATATTTCATAAGAATATAAAAAATTTGATAATGCGATTAAACTCCATCGATACATGTGCAACCTATTTAAACCAACATTTGAAGCTTGGCCTAGTTACCACAACATACATAATGTTATTGTACTCATTAACTCATTGCTGATATGAAACCCTTTTTGGTTACTTGCCTTAGGCAGGCAAGTAACCTATGCAGTCAAGTTGGCGTGTGTATGTGATGTCCTAGCCTGTAAACACGATATCTCAAGGTAGGCAACCTCTGTTTTTCAATTAATTTTTTGGAGATTTAAACTTTTTAAATCTTGTAAATGTTTAATGAAGTAGGAAGAAAGAGGTGGTGAGAAAATTAGCCCCATCCCAGTGACAAACAGGTCAAGGTTAATTAATTTTGGTACCTGGCAAATAAATTATATATTCTGTGATAATTGACAAGTCTGTGTTGCTAATACCACTAGTAAATAAACATATGAGGCTCATCAATTTAAAATGACTGGACTATTTACACTAACAGGAAGACCATAAGGTAGGACTGTTCCTAACATGTTCCACAAAAAACTCATCGGAAAACATAAAGACTTATATGGCCTCAAATGACAGGTTGACAATCCATTACAAATTTGTCAAGGACACGATATATATGGTGAACATTGCATGTCACACAAGAGAGCCTTGTTGTTGATACAAAGTTAAAAAAACATCATGGTTTTAAAGTTGAGTCATATACGAAAGAATTAAATTAACATAAATATTTAGGCCTGCACTGAGGATCCCTACTGGCCATTGTTAATTTGAGCCTTAAAGAGAGAGCATTCCAGAAAAATTCCAACAAATTTTTAAAGCTGAATATCAATAAAACTGGATTACCTATAAAACTTTACCATCACTCAAGTGTTTCATTTGGTTATATCAAGACTAAAATTCTGACTCTGGTCATCCTCTTAAGGACATTTCTATGTACTTTGCTCCTTCCTCTCTTACCTCTCTCCGTTTGCACACGTGCACTTTCTCAGATGAGCAATGTGTCTTTGTTAAACGATGTATTGATGGAGATTTAACTATAAATAGGAAAATTAGTATACAGTTGTAATTCATGTTGTAAAATAATTGTGAACAAATAATGCAATCTTATATCAAGATTTTTTATTTGTAAATTTCTTAACATTTTCTGTTTACTGGAAACCCGATAGCTGAATAAATGAATTGCTTCGTCGTACATTGGAGTAGCCTTGAAAACAAGCAAATGAAGTCAATGCGCCTTGCCTTAAGGAATCTCTGTAATATATATATTTTTTTTGGTGCAATCATACTTTCCATGAAGAGTGAGTGATATAGGTTTTGCCTCTAAGATACACAGAGCGTTATCACAGTGTGTAGTGCTGTAAACTTACCTCACGGTTGGGATTTCACTGAGCATTCCCAGAAGTAGTATTTTTGCTTTTTCATTAAAGTTTCCCCTACATGAACAGAAAGGGAAACCATCTATCTTTCAACACCTCTCAGTGGCTGTTTATGGTGAATTTTTTTTTCACCAAAAAAAGAAGGGGCAAAAAAAATCAGAGTTGTGAAGACACTGAACTGAAGGGACCTGATTTTTAAATCCCCAAAAGATTGTTATAACTGCTGCAAGGTATATTTAACAGGTCATGCACAACACCAGGGAGATTTGTATCAAATATGAGAATGAAATGTTAGAGAAGTAGAGCTCAAAAAGTTATACATTCATTGAAATGTCACATGAATACACACACACACACACACACATACACACACATTATTTAAAGGGTAATAAACTTTATGCTTACCATTCTTGTTGCTTTTTTCCTCCTTGATAATGTAATATAATTCAAAATTTCCCTTCTTAAAATGTGTTTTCTATTTAATGATAATGATTCAAAACAATTTGCAAAATTTATGTAAATATTAGAAAATTGGAAAAAGAAAGAAAACATAGGAATCATAAATATGCATTGTAGCTGTATTGAAAAATTAATTTACAAGATTTGTTTAAAGTGATCTGATCATTACCGATTTGTGGGTGTATTGCGGTAGTGATATATATATGAAATATATATATTATTATTGTTCAGAGCATCTGGACCATTTTGAACGATTGTTACGTTTATATGATTGACTTGGCGAATTGACCAGTGAACTTCAGGGTTGACATATGGAAAATGGTTTGAATTCCTCTTGAGTGGCTCACAGTATGTGTCGTAGAATTTGCTAATTTTTTAAAGAATTATAAAAAGGAAAGGGTCATGACTTTTAAAAAAAGACCCTCTAGCTAGGTCTCAGCCTTTTTCCAGCTTCGCACAAAATTTACCGAAACTCATGCACCGGTTGACAGGTGCAATTAATGCAAGGTGAATGTATGAGAATGACCTCTTCGTGAGTTGTCCAAGCAACTGCTGACCATTGCCAGGACCACTCAGCGCACCCAGCAGGACCCCTATCTTCTCTTCATTACGGTTGAATATACGAACACCTCTGGTCATTAGTCCGGTGGTGTTGTCGCCAACGCTCGCAGTCTCTTGTCCGGTGTATTAAAATACTTGAATCGACTGTATGGGATATGAAAGGTGGATGATAAAATTAAAATATATATATTTTAATTTGAAGTACTTAGTTTGCGATTTATTAAATTTTACTTGCCATATAGTTAGAGGTTAATATAATTTTTGTCTTTTTAATCTTTTCAAAGGTTAACTTTTGCCTGGAGCGTTCAGTCCAGTTCACTTTTCTTTATATGATTAAATAGACTGACAGTAATATACACAGCCATACCATCATTGCCTGTGAATTTTGTTTACATCGTCATAATATTTTTTTTTTTTTTTTTGAGCGGAAAACTCAAAATAAATGATAAATAGGACTTTTACAAAAGTGTGCTCACCATTAGCGAAAAACAGCCCAACGTGAGAGGCTGCCAAATTTCATTCACACTGATTTTAGCAGCTTTTTTTAACAGAACTTGTTTAAGTAAATTTTTGGGTGGTTTTGGATGAGAAAATGAAAGAACTCTTTCCCAGGGCAAATTTTCAATTCCAATTTGTGAAACTAGTACTGTGGCATCTACCAGCCTATTATAAACCCAGATCATTCATCCAACTGTAAATATAATGTCAGAGGGTAGTAGATAATTAGGTTGGACTATGAAATATGTACAAAATTACATATCAGATGGATGTCAGCTATCAAAGAGCTTTATATATATATCTCCCTTACTTCAGCGCTGATGTACATCCTGTTGATGCTTGCGTGCCTCTTTATTGATCAAGTGGAAACCAGCTATCTGATGTAATTTTCATTGTTCCAATCGAGTTTTTGATGATCATCAGAGAGTTGTAAAATGAAAGTAAAAGATGGAAGACGAGTCATTCTTCTTTTGTCTGTGTAGATCTTTTCATTCTTCAATCAGTTCAGGAATTATAAAGCTGATTATCGGCCACGAATCTTCCCAATTTTATAGGGTGTCATTAAAAAGCTTGCACATTGCGACAAATAGATACATCATAATTTTAAACTGAAATGGTGATTTTGAGATAGAAATGTGGCATTAATTAAATTTGGGTTGGGTTGGCTGCAGATTTGTAATCATTGAGAGGAGGGGTTACTGTCAGTGATTTTGGAATTGAAGTCTTTACGAATAATTTTTTAACAGTAATTTTTCTTTGCATGTGACAACATATTAAGACAAAAAAAAAACAAAGACTCTAGTGTTACAAACTTTTTAAAATGGAATGAAATCATTAGTTAATATTATATATTAAACTTCAAATTTGGTAAGTTCTACCAATTTTAATCTTACTTTGGGTTAAAACGACTGGTGTGGTGAAATAACTGGACTTTTAAAAACTAAACACAAGACCACAAGCTGGTTCATAGTCTGTTTCTGATAGCCAGCAACTGAAGTAAAAAAATAAATTAAGTTTCAGTTGATGTTTTTACCTGAACTTGCTAAACAAATTCTATTACGATTCTTTTTTCTAATTTGTTAAAACAGAGACCATTCTAGACAACAACAAAAAAATTCAGATTTCAGAAAATGTTAACGTGGTCGGCCTATGGCCTTCCTTTGTCCCTATTGCTTCTATATTAGTTTGTTGTCTGAATAGTAAAAATGATGGTGTTGTCTTCTGTTGTTATGAGTAGTTTTTCCTGTTGTCAAAGATCAGAGTTGAAGGGCTGTAGTAGTAGCCAGTGCTGCTGCTGTAATACTTGCATCCCAAGTGAATAAACACGATAGCGTCATGTACTGGCCAAGATGGTTTTTGATTTAGCATTGTGCACACACAAGTTGCAAAATTGAATTATCCAGGCAATCTCTTGTGCCGCCGGAATGAAATTAGGGAGAAATGCCAAATGACAGATTTTCTTTACTCGGTATAAATTGTCCGTGGTGCGCTGGAAATGACACTGAAACCCAAAATTGACAATTAGGTTTATTTGTGGAAGATAATGAGAATGCTGCCACCAATACTGGGGATGTATGTTATGTTTATTACATTATCACACCTAAAACAACATTAACAATGAAAAATGAAATAAACTGCCAACCAAGCCATAATACAATGACATTTACTTTGAAATACTGCCCTCTTTATATATGTGACATTGAACCATAAATAGTTTGAAGCAAAATTGTCTTATTCTTTGGAAAAAGTGGAATTCCATAATTGGCTGAGCTGTCTCAAGCACACTCCAAGCTCGGCGATAACTACACTGTTTCTTTGAAGAAGGGCAGTTTGTATTGTTGCGGTTTCGACAGCGAACTGTTTTTTGTTGTTGTTGATACTTTTGCTTTGACAGAGAATTTTACAATCCTGTGACAAACCAAGGTCTTAATGAACAGAATCCTAGTGAAGGTCTGCTTAGTTATCAACTTTGGTTGTTTGTTCTCCTCCCCTCCCCCATCCTCTACCCACTTGCTTTCATGTCTTCCCATATCCCTTCCCTATAGTATCTAAGATTGAGG
>JAAAKB020000014.1:963284-973827 GCA_010014835.2 Apostichopus leukothele | reverse complement strand
CTTACACATTTATATCAATTCTAGTGTCCTTATATTTAAAACTCCCCACCCGCACTCCCCTCACCCCTTCCCCCTCCACACTTGTATGAACATTTTCTGTACAACTTATTGAAATAAATTTGGACTTGTTCTTGATCCATCAATAATACAATATATGACTTCATCTCGATAGTAACTGACGTATACAATATCACACTGGTACCCAACATGAGGGAGAATCCCAAGAATGGAACCAGTCTGCAGGTGTCCTGCACAGTGTCTGCAGCTAAGGGAGAACAGACTGCACCGGTGTGGCTGCTCCCATCAGGAGAAGAAATATCACCAATATCGACAGGTAAGTAGAAAGAAAGGAAAAAAAAAATACTGATGACAATCCTAAGTGAGCTTTATATTTGCTGTCTTACATAGTTTTAGAACAACAACTTATCAAGAGGCTTTTATCATTTCATACATATTATTACCAGTCTAGCCCAATGTTATGTTGTATAATAATTTTGTATATTATAGCATAATACAGTCATTGCCTATTAGTCACTATTGTCGGTCACTGACTTTTAAATCTTTCCGTCCAGTATAACAACTCATGGCAATCACATGTCCTTCATTTCTGGTCATAGAACATGGTAAAACCCTACTAATTAAATTAATTACTGTCGTTATATCTGAGAAGGTTTACTCTGTACTTGTCACAAATAAACCATTCCATCGACCTTTGACCTATTTTAAGCAGTAATTTATGTCAGTTTCATCACAGGGCTGTTAACCCTGAAAACACTGCTCTGTATTCTGTTGTCTTCAAATATTTCTTTGCTCGCTTTTGGTAAATTTTTAAATAATAAAGATTTATCTTGTTTTGTCTTCAATGAGTTAGAGTATGTTATTATAACGCTAGTCTAAGGACACAAAAATACTATGTGATAAAAGAGAGTAGACCAGGGTCCAGAACATAGCTATATATTTGTCAATGAACTTAAAAATGTAACAATTTGGCATTAGACCAAGAGAATAAAGGACATAAAATAAACAATGTACTCTGCTCAGAGCAACACGCAAGACTTACCTGTAACGACTCCAGTCTGTATAGCCACCCTGCATAGCTTAAATTATGATTCAAATCATAAAATGAATATTCACAATCAATATCATAACATGCTGGTACATTACCAAGTACCGCATCTCACCTTACATACATACATACATATTAGACACTTGAATAGCGCTGCTACATCGAGATCGCAGCGCTTTGACAACTTAGCCTTGGTCATTGGTAACTTGTCACACCTACACACCAAAGTGTACGCAATTCAAACAATCTCTACTGGGCACCACAGTGCACCACAACCACGTGTCCCCCGGGGGACTTCCCATAGGGTGCAGCCACAAACTGGCGCACGCAACTTTATTTACAAGTTACCTTGCAAGTCCCTATTTATACACCTGGGTGAAGATAGGCAAAGGAGATAAAGTGCCTTGCCCAAGGACACAACGCAATGATCTGGCCAGGACTCGAACCTGCAATCCTTAGATCACCAGTCCACTGCCTTAACCACTTGACCACTACCTTCATCATTTTGACTCACTTTTGTTTCCAGAGGGTGATGACCACATCAGCGTGATCCATCAACCAGACGGTACATCTTTGCTCAGCATTCACGACTTAACAGAGGCTGATAATGGACAGTACTCCTGTGTTGTAGGTCCTTACACTAACACCATACCGGTGGTAGTAGGTGAGAAACGTTATAAACAACATTATTAACCCTTATTCAAAACTTATTACTTATTTTACTTATTTTATATTCATTGTAATAATAAACCAGTGGGTTATTCATTAATGGACTTCTAGTGCAGGAGCTAGGAGCCTACACATGTGTGGTAGGGAGTGTTTCAGCTCAATTGCAGCTATTTCTTGGTGGTAAGGTCTCATTTTATATTCATTGTATTAATAAACCAGTGGGTTATTCATTAATGGACTTCTAGTGCAGGATCTAGGTACCAACACATGTGAGAAACGTTATAAACAATATTATTAACCCTTATTCAAAACTACCTTAATACCCAACTTGATCAATGATAGGTTATCAAGACTAGCCTATGAAATACAATACAAAGATTAAACTTTTGTCATGCGATCTATTCGGGAGATATACCTTATGCTGTGATAACCTCTCCGATCTACAATGAGTCAATTCAGGATGTTAATGTTTTCTCAACAAACTTAGTAGAATGTTGGGAACCTTGTAAGCATTGATATATGTATTTGTGTATTTTAGATCCTCCTGCAAGCAGGAACTCGCGAAGAAGCCTCATTGGCTGTATTCAGGCAGTGCAAATTATGCAAATAAAACTCAAGCAGAACCCAGCATTAAATAGTCTACACAGATGATCTAATATTAACGAATCAAATCTCTCAAAATCATCAAAATTTCCTCCTGCCTTTTATTGCAATCTTCTGAATATTCACTTATTTGTCTACAAATCTTCATCGGTAATTCTTGACCAGTTGTTAACCTTGATGCTTGCTTTCCACCCTCTCCTGTTCCTTCCAACTCTTAGATTGATATCTCCAGATGAAGCCAAAACAAAAAGTTACAAATATGATCTTCTGAGTGCTTAAAAGAAAAACTTTTACCGTTAAGATTTGATCTGTTCCTCTCGACAACCAATCGGACAGCTCAATAACTCTCGAGGAGCTCCTCCTGATCAACAAGATGTAACCTTTAAGTGCAACAGCAGGACGAAGAAGCTGCCCCTTTGAGGCTGCCCTATACCTGCTATGACCCTCTCGTCTGTCTCCTGGGCTTGTATCGACTGTGGCGCCCGGCAGACTGGCATTCTCCCAGACCTGTCAATTAATTATATAAATGTTTAATTGTGTGGAAAATCGTTGTGTTTCCGCTACGGCCAAATTCTATTGACTCCACAAACCTGTTGATATTTGGATGATGCCGAATGCCCTACGGCTAGAGCATCGGGACATTTTATTACCATTTCTGCAGCATTTATCTTGCGACATTCAATCCAATCTTCAGAAGTTTCAACTTCCTCCCTTGGTTAAGGTTTCCTTACACCATCAAAAAGAAGAAAAAAAAACAGAGAAAAAAAAAAAATGATGATGATGATGATGAAATAAAATAAACTACAAAATAGAAGAAGAAAGTGTTTCATAAAGGTGTGATAGTCTCAGATTTTTTTTTTTCCCTTCCCTATAATTTTACTTGAAATAAGCAAATTAAAATTAAAGAATATGAAAATGAAATTTAAATGGTAAAGAAAATAGGGATTGAAGGAGAGAGAGAGAAAAAAAAAACAGAAAGAAAAGAAAAGAAATTATAACACGTTGAGGAGGAATGGTTTGGTAGGCTTGTTTTAGCTTTTGGATGGAGTTTGATGACGCTGCACGTGCCTGAAAGATTAGTTACCAACCCTTTCTCATCTTACATCTTTTATTGAATTTTCTGCACAGAAATCAAAACCGTCATGCAAGTTCAATGTCCGCCACTGACTTTGAGTTCAATGGCTTCTCAGAATGGACATCATCCTACTCATGATGGAATTTTAATTTTATCTTCTAAACTTTTTATTTTTGTTTTATTTTATGATTATTTTTTTTTCGTAAGATTTTTTTTTTGGTATTTTTTTTTTGGTATGAACAAGTGGCACATGAGTAGCAATGTACTTTTCACTTGAAGTGGGTGGGTGACATTTGTGTCGCGTAAATTAGATAATCAGTCACGAATACTGGCTTCCGATGTATTTACATAGTAGGTAAATTAAGACAGCTGCTTGATTGGTGAGGGGGCCGGCCAGAGGGGTAACTTTGTCCTTGACAAGGGGTTCAAGGGGAGGGTGCAAGGTTTACAAATAGGTAAAATAAGAGCTAAAAAATGTATATATATATATATATATATATACGACTCTAAAAATTGGCTTGTAATTCAAGGAGTTGACAAACAGGATGAATGATGATGTTACATTCTCGGTTCTTTCCTGTTGAGATCATATTAATGCAACCCCCCAATCCATAGAAGGACTTGATGGGGGAGGAGGGGGGGGGTTAGAAATCACACAAGTCTTTCGAATATATCCTAATATTATTTATTGATTTAATCGCTTACTTCAGTGTAGGCTATAATGGGTTCATGTGAACATGGTGCCTTAAAGTTGAGTCAGTTTAAGGGATGGTTATAAATAGTATGCAAGTTCTTTTTTTCAACTCTAATCTGACATGTTTAGTAAGGTACTGCACTTCTCATATACAGAGGGTTGCATTCAGTTTGTGAATCCTTATTTATAATATTCCCTCGATTGATTACATCGGAATCTGGTAAATTAATTCTTTTTAGATGTTGATACTGTTTTTGTGATTTGTGAAAAGTACAAAACTTGTAAATATGCCACTTGTGCTCTTGGGACTCTTCTGTTATGATGTAAAGGCACACTCGGTCAAAATATCTTGCCATACTAAAGCTTTGTGTCTCTAGAATCGAGACTCCGGCGCCTCCGTAACTCGGCCTTTTGACTCTCAACCCCCACAGCTGAGGAATGGTCTCACGGTAATGCACCGTTGAGGGCTTTTACGCCATCTAGAAGCATGCTTGGCGGTTCCACTATCCTGTATGCTATGTAAATTTGTCTTGGAAGTTTAAAATGAGGTTTGTTATTGGCCCCCGGGTAGATCATGTGACTCCCTGTCAGCGAACTCTCAAAGGGCGACGCCCCAGAAGAAGAGAAAAAGAAAGTTTAATATCATCCTTGGTACTTTTATGTGCTACTTCAGACTATCAGACATCTTTGTGACTATTTCTCATGGAAACAGTTAGGTATATTATTAACACCGCACGTCCTGAGAAGAAAGTGTCGTATCGGACAATGACCTTTAGCTTGTGGCATCCGAAAGTAGGATTAAAGTGTTGCATTGCCAAATTGGGGTACTAGTGATCGTTCAACCCCAGACGAGTGTCGCTCGTACTTTTCACTATATTCTTGACATTTTCTACTGCTTGATGTTTGAACTTGCCTGTCCCATTCAAGAGTGTCCCTCTCTGCCAGAACGGATGCAAAGTATTAAATACTTTAACAGGTGGTGGTCTCGACAATCTATGAGAAGACCGTTGCTCGAAGTTCCCCAAACTTCCCAAATTTCACCCCCCTTACCTGTTTGATTCTACCTACCCTCACCACCATTCCTTAGAGGTTTCTTCCTCATCTAGCCTGCAGCCCGTACCCGTCCAAAGACCCTCTGTACTTTAGAGAAAAAAAACGTCTCCACTGCCGCAAACATGTAACGTTTTTTTTTCTTCTTCTTTCTCTCTTACATCAAAGGTAGTTGATACCTCTTCTTGTTTTTCTTTTCCTTTTTCTTTCCTTTTTAACTTTTCATCCACTTCTATTGATGAGCCAGGTTTACTTGAAATACACCTGGAAACCCTGCTCGGTTGCCCCTAAACCCCGAGGACGGAATAATGACTGCTATTGTTGCTGACCTTCGTATTATTCTGCTTCCTTACCTATGATATTCTGACAAAGTGACTCTCCGAGTGTATTTGAGGCCCTCTTTTCTCTTTAAATTTGAATCGTTTCAGATTGAAAGATTGGCTTAAAGATTCTCTCCATGTTTTTAAGTTCGGTTGTTCGCTTCCATTCCGCAGGTTCATTGACCCTCAATCACGACCGAGCAGTCTTCTCTTGTAACATTTTCACTGATCTGTTTGTCCTTAAGCCATCATTCATTACCTTTTCACTTCTCTTTTAAGGGAGTAATTTTCTCAAATTTTCTGCCAATCTTTGTCTAAGTATTGCACTTTCAGAGAGGTCTTGGGTGACGATGGTCGCCGGTCTTCAATAAATTTTAATCATAGCTGACCAGAGGTTGATAGAAAAGAGCTGAAAACTCATTTTCATCTAGTTTTTGACAAATGATAATAAATTTCAGTTTTATATGGCAAGGGTGCAGTAGTTTTCAAAATGTCTTTCCAAATACTTCTTTAAGCCATGTCAAAATATTCTCAGACTGGCTTTGGCACTTCCAGTTTGTCGCTCCATTTGTCGGCCTAATGTATATTTTTTTTATCGCAAGATTCTAATGATTTTCTCTTGATACTTGTTTATTGTTTGTAAATAATTCAATTAGTGACCTGGTATTTAGACGGACCTGCTGTTTACCAACTGTTTGTTGTCAATCATAATGAATCACCACATACCTAGTGTTATTGTTACTCTATAAAACTATTGGCATTGCAGGGTGGAACTGGATTTTTCTGGATAACACCCACCACACACACACAAACTAAACTATACAACAAATTGAGGACCTACTTTTATGTCACACGGTTACTGTTTTGATTGTTCTATACAGAACGTTGAGCTCTGTTGTTAGCCAGTATAGTGAGGGGGGGGGAAGCATAATTTATCCGTTTTCACATAACAAGATACTAAACTAAATGGATAATAGTTGCTTTACAAATGCAAAGATATATAGCACTTGGGAAGCATAGCATCATGTAAGATACCAAATTTAGAGCCCTCACCAATCACTGCAATAATATAATTGACCATGTAACTTATTCCCTGGTATAATACTACATGGTTATGTCCAATGGTTATAACAAGCTATGATATCTGTTCCCATAGATTGGTTTTCAATAAAAGAAAATAAAATTAGCAATTTATATTAACCTTGAAGTCTCATTTAGTCAATATTGTTATTTCAATTTAGGTATAACACCCCCCCCCCCCCCTTATCGGAGGTATCCCGCATATATTGGCCAAATTAATGATGGTACCATAATTAGTACTTTCTTTTTTGATTGGGGCGGGGGGAGGGGTTGATTAATGAAAGAATAATTATATATTTTGTTGTGGGTGGTTTTCTTTCATGTGTTTTTTTTAATACTTTTTAGAAGATAATATCAACAATTGATTAATCGGTGACCTACAATTCTTAAAAGGTGACATTTTGATAAATTCTTATTTCTTTTGTTGCATCATTACATATGTTGTAAATTTGCAAGTAAAGTGCAATTTTTAACAAACTAGAAATTATTACTTTAGCATCGGTGATGAGGAAATGTGTGAAAGTCAGGCGGTAAAATAATGAATTTGAAATCGCTTTACGCTTTATTGTTTTTTTTATTATTGCTTTGGAGATTTAATCAAGATTTTATCATCGATTATTTAAAATGTGAAGACTATAAATTGCATGACAATTTGTAATCAGTGAATAGAGTGTGACTCCCAAATACATCACCCTGTTAATTCTCTGTAAATCCAGTGCAAACGAACATAACGTGGCTGTCAAGCACTTATAAATAGAGGGCGCTGTCATATTGCTCGCGATCTATTCTGTTTACGGATCTCTTTAATGATCAAAGTATAAACACGATCATTTGAAAGTGCCCACTAGCGTGCAAACATTGAGTAGTCAATTAGTTCAAAGTTCCCACTTGGGCAGTTTGGTCAAACAAAACAAAGAAGAGCAAAACTGATTAAGAAAACACAAGGTAAGAGTGTTTAAAACAATACTTTTTGACTTAATATTTTGAAGAAATTTTTCAAAAGATCTCTTCCATAATTATCAAGAAAATTGTATGACTATAGTTATTAAAATCACAGTGCCATGATCTGCATGTCAGAGACTGCTTGTTGAGTTTCATAGAAATAGATTTGACCGATATGACAGCGGCCTATAGATGGTAATTTTGCTCTATCTGGAGAGCCCTGTTTACATAAATTTCTGTTTTCTCAGAAATCAGACAATTTTTAGCTGATTTAACAAATGATCTCTCTCTCTCTCTCTCCTTTTTTTTTATTTTATTTTTTTATATTTTTTTATATTTTAATATCA
The DNA here is from genome assembly GCA_010014835.2 of Apostichopus leukothele. Lineage (NCBI taxonomy): Eukaryota > Metazoa > Echinodermata > Holothuroidea > Aspidochirotida > Stichopodidae > Apostichopus > Apostichopus leukothele. The sequence continues at coordinate 965,981 of JAAAKB020000014.1, read as the reverse complement.
AAATTCCATAATAATGTAGTTCTAAAGATGGACTTGTCAGGTTCTGTTTCAAATAATGAAGTCAAAGTCTAATTAAAGAAACATCATTGTGAAATATTCGTTTTTCACTTCCATGAATTTGAGAGAATTTTCCAAAAGCTGCAAACTAACTACTTATAAATTAAAATATCCTGCAAACATGTATTATTTAAAATGTACTTGCATCTGGCTTTGACTGGTTACATAAAAAAAAATGATTGAATTATTTTCTAAATATTTCATAATTTCCTATAATTTTGAGATCACTCGCGGTTTAAACAATACGGGTTAGTGAAAAGAGGCGTGCGTGGCTTGTATTACGATGTGTCACAGAATCGTTTTGTGGGGGAGGAGGACAAAAATAACAGTATGCATAGAAATATATATCTCATATTGCAGCCCCACCTCAAAATTTAGCTGCCTTAGTTTGATCGAAATGCAAGGTTGTTTAGATAAAAAATGATTTTCAAATTGATGACCTTCTTTGTCCTTTTCCTGCATTTTTCATTTTGTGATATTTGTCTATGGAATGAAAAGGAGAATTGAATGATTCTTCTTGGCACAAAATACCATTTACATAAATTTATTCATCCCTCCCATCTGTCCACTCCCCTATCATTCTCACTCAAAAGCCTGGTTTTTAATCAGGTTTCTAACATTTATTAGCAAGGGCAAAAATGGTTAACATTTATCATATCCTCATGTCTGAACAGAGTTGGCTACTTAATTAATATTATACTTAATTAATATGATACTTAATTAATATTATTACATCTTGTTCTAAAGGCGGTGCCTTTATATTGTTTTATAGTATATGCAAAATCCTAACTGATAAATGCGTAGGTTTGACAAAAAGGTAAGACCCCTCCTCCCTGTTCAATCATTTACATTGTAACCTGTTGCATACAGTAAGTCAGTTCATCTCATGAAAGATGTTGTTCTCATTAAATATGACCTATGAATGTATACCTATTTTTATTTTTCATTATATTCTTGGCATTTAAATAATCCACATAAATTTTTATGAATGTGGGGTGCTAAATCTGGAATTCTCCCCTGCATCACCAGGTTCTTACTGGCAAAGTTATTCCGGCCTGCAACCCATGTCAGCTGGCCAAGAAGGGTCCAAACAAGGTATGAGCAAATATCAAACCCAATAATTCAATTAAACGCAACTCCATACATCATCGTACACATTAACAAATCAAATAAAATGGAATTAGCCATTTCCATTCATTTGCACCCATTTTCACAACGCTTTGTATTATTTTCTTCATCTGGCATTTTATTGTTTCAGTAGGCCTATATTCACAACGATATTAATAATAGGCATTGTATTATATTAAAGTTAGCAATCTGCTAGGTTTCCTTCAGAATTGGTCATTGAAATCTTGTCAAAATATGTTGTGGACATCAGTTGATATGGGGTAGTTGAGGGCATTACAATATCATGTAAGCTGGGGATGGGAGTGGTGCTGACTGGGGGGAAAAGTTGCATTTTGTGTGAGGGGTTTCAGCAAATCTTATAATGATTTGAAGGCATGATGTGTGGTACAGTTTTCAATGGACTTGCCTTACCAGGATAAAAACATAAAACTGATTGAATCCTTTGGTTCCTAGAATAAGAATTGAATGAGAAATAAATGTTTGCAAATGTATAGTTGTTTTAACTTTGTGAATAGGACGGAGTGTTATGTATGAGGTGTGTGACAGTATGTTGATATCCCCAGTATCCAATTCAAAAAACAGTTCTTCATCATCAATGCATTCTGAACAGTAACCCACAAATCATGAACTTCTTGGGGCTTGTGGGGAAAGGGGCGGGGTGAAGGGATAAAATGGGGGTGGGGGTTGGATGGGTGAAATGGAAATAGCACTGGAAGGATGTCACAAGGATGATGTTCCGCAATACTCAACAGTGACTATATTGCAAGCCCAAAGCTTTATATATAGTTTCATGATATATAATTTCACAACCATTTACATATTTTCTGTCTTCCAAAGTGATTTATTTTACTTGATTCTGAGTAAGTTTAAGCTAATCTGTGCTTTTATGCAGGCTATGTGCCAGTGCTATGAACCCATGTTAAAGTTTAATATAATATCATGTCCGTCATAGTTGCATGTACAGTACAGCTGAAGAAAATTTTGGCCCTGTTGATTGTAATTAACATGCCGGTAAAGATACCAAAAAATTGGGATATGGTCACTCAGCTTTCATCTGGAAACTTGCAATAGAGCTTTGGTTATTTCAAACAGCCTCAAAGTCATCAAGCCTGGGGTGAAATCATAGTCATATTTGTTTAGAATTTGCATAATTCAGTATTTGAGCTTGTAATGACAGAAGTCTGTCTGTATATATTTTTTACATCAGCTTATTTTATTTACATCTTCATGCTGTTTTAACTAGATATCTTATCTTCAGGCTTAATTTGTAATGCTTGCAAAATGCTTCAGCATATTATCAACTTTACTTCATTTAGTTAAGAAAATAGAGAGAAACAAATTTGCTGGGTGTGAAAAATCGTGTCCCTGTTGTTCATAACTTCAAGCAAAGTAAGCTTATCTCCAGTATGGATATATACTCCTGGAGGGAGGAAAATATATTCTACATGCCTCCTTTTGACAATATCTATCTATATCTATATCTATATCTATATCTATATCTATATCTATATC
>JAAAKB020000014.1:941772-953567 GCA_010014835.2 Apostichopus leukothele | reverse complement strand
CCGAAGTCAGTCTCTTAGATTCATATTTAACGTCCATGATTATGAATTGTCAATTGACAACAACTCTGTAACTGGACCACATACATTAATCTTGGAGTGACTCGAACACGGGACCTTATGATTGAAAGGCACCGGCGTTAACCACTGAGCTAACACTTCTAAGCGAACACTTTTGAGCTAACACTCCTACCTTTGGCATGGTACAGTACCTAAGTTATATATAAATTTAAAGCACATCAGTTTCATGTGATAATATCTCCTGGGCTATTACTGTAATGTGTTTATATTTCATATCACTTTAAACTGTAACTGTTGAAAGATATCTATATTTTGCCGAAACGAAAATCTAGTTCGGGATAAAAACAACTTTTGTCTCTCACGTATACAAAAAATAAAAGCAAAGTACTTTGTTGAGCTTTTGACAAGCACCATTCATGGTTTAACCATATTGCTTGAATGTTGTAATCAGTTTGACATATTTGATAATGGGTAAGCTGAAATACATTTGAACTATAAATTTGTGATTTTTGTAATATTTTTGTAATATTTGTAATTGGTCACCATGTGAAAACAGGTCAGGTGATCGTGATTGCAGATTTCAAGAAATTTTACCAAACCTTTTTGAGCAATTACTCACAAGAAGATTTGCAGTTGATTCAAACTATAAAAGACCCCCCCCCCCCCTTTTGGGAATTTTTCCCCCTATCAAATAATGAACATTTATTTAATAGCCATGAAATAGTACCAAAGGGATTCCTTTTCATATATCTTAAATTTAACTCCCCTATAAAACACTAGTGGCATTCTAGTGTTGACATTAGAAAATTAAACAATATTTACTGTCTTTATCTTGCTTCGTTATTTGGAACGCATGCTTTGTGACTATTTATTGGGATCTCTGGACCAAATTTTATACTGAAGAGTCACTGCAACGGGCAGCTTTAGATTATTGAAACCACCGTTCTAAGAACAAGAGTTCAACCAAAGTTGGATAGAATCTATTCATGTTTGTGACAAGAATTTAATGTTTGCAAGCAATCTTTCCATTCTTTTTATTCTCATGTCAAGGTTAATTGTCACCCTCTTGAATTTTGAAAAAGAAAGAATTTGTCTCGTTTGACAGTCTGTGGATTTTTGCAGATAGCATTTAGAATGTCTTAAAGGGATAGGTGACTTGTTTATTTTATTGCTGTATTTTTTGTAAACCCGTTCTGAAATCCAAGTTTTTGAAAGTTATGCGATAGAAACAATTACTGTTCCATGTATCTTTTTAATTGTTTTTTTGCAACATTAGTGTTGTTGATGGAGGAGGAGGTGGGGGGGGGGGTGATATGCACTCACAACTAGTTACATTTTTTGGCCTAAAATTACATTTCAACTATCTATAGTTCATGCCAGTGGGGTTTGTGCTATGGCGTTCTTTGAATCATTCCAAAAATTTGGCATGAATTAAGTTTCATCTCTGAGCAATATCAATTGATAATATAACCACGCTTCAGATAGTTTAACATATAACTGGGTCGAAGCTTTGATTCGGATATGAACAGCTCTTGTGTATGTTTTCGAACAATACATCAGCCAGCCAATTTTTTTTTTTTTCCCCCCCGCGTAATAACGAAAGACGAACGAGAAAGACGAACTGGCATATATCATCCTATGATCATTTTCTAATAAGAATTCATTTAAATTAAAAGTTTTATGGATGTAGTGGATATCAACCAAATAAGGGAAAAGTACTCCTTTGTAGGTCAGGGTAGTTCATTAACATGAAATGAATAGACGAATGAAGTTTTTCTTTGTCTGGTTTAATCTCGTACATGATTAATCGTTCCGAGCACCTCTCCAGGTTCTTAAACTCGTGGAGCGCGCTGTCCGACCCACAATTAGACTCTTTGATCCTACTACACTGTCTGTGCTACCCTCATTACAATGTTAAATTATGACTAGCGCTAAATCAGAAATTAAACATCTGCCTACATCTTATCCTGTGCATGACGTGTGAAATATAATTTTCACACTTCAGGGGTTACTGTTATAATTAAATCCTATCTGGTGACCCACACCTTACAAGTATCTGTACCATCACAGGGATGAAGAAGAAGAAAAAACAAAAAGCAGTAATATAAAAAAAAAAACGAAAAAAAAAAAATGAGAGGAAAGAAAGAGAAAAACCTCATCAAGCATTCCTCGATGAATACAGGATGTTGCGAAGAGAGAAGAGAGAAAAAAAAAATGAACATTGTCAGAAGGGAAATCAACTTCTTCCTGTTGGTATCAACAAATCTTTTTGGTCGGGTCAAGGATGAACCTGTAAGACATAATTCCCGATTCCTAACCTACCCCTCTCTTACGTTCGTCATTCCCACCGACAGATTTTTTTCGTCATATAATTATTACCTTCTACTCGCCGTCTCTCCTTTTGTCCTGCCGCATCTCCCGAGATGCTACCTACATACCTACATCCGTCGTCCTCCGTGTGCTGCTCGATGCTCAGCCTCCCAAACCAAGGTCCTTATCGTATGGCATCAATTCCTCTCGCTCTCTCTCTCTCTCTCTCTCTCACTCGCTCTCAATCGAATCTCTTCTCACTACAGTTATTTCTAGAACTGCATGCTAGTAATAATGTTTATTCACGGCCTAGGGAGATTTTTTTTGTTGTGTAAGCAGTGCTGAATGTAGGCTAGTAAGTGAGTCGTTTTTGGGCTTTCTCTCTCTCTTTCTTTGATTCCTTGACAGTCAAAAAAAAAAAATAAAAAAAAATAGAGAATAATGATGGACCTCTGTCTATGCCTGCCTGTGTAAGGTTGAGGACGCCGACGTTTGGGTTAGGTCAACGGTCTCCCGAAATTCTCTAAAGAAAGGACCACGCAAAAAAAAAAAAAAAATACAATGCAGAAAGGTGCAGAACAGGAATCAAAGAGAAACTATCAGCGAACAGTGTTAGTTCATGGTCTTGTGAGCTTTTGAAATTTTGAAGGTCAGCCTATGCGTCCTGTTTTTGTTACGAATGACTTGTGTGTTTTTCATTCAGCAACACTATATACAACAACCACAATATTTATGCAGCAGTCACAACAATATTGCAAAGGAATAGAGTAGTTAGTGTTAAGCCCTCCCTGAAAAGGAACAAAACCAGTCACGTTGGTGGCCGGATTCACTCGCAGTCGGAGGTTCTCGTGGAAAGGAGGTGTTCGCCTGCGTGGAATCACTCTTTGGAACTAGAATGTCGGAAATATTATCGATATATTAAACCTAGCTGCAACCAATTTTTTTTATCGGCAAGAAAGAATTTTATCAGTTTTTATCAGACTGGAGTTTGGGTTGGAAAATAAGCTCTCGTTTTGCTTTGGACAGTTGTTCTTTCGGAAAATGTGTTTAATTCCCTCGCAATATGATGTTACACATAAACGTGCAAGCGTGTAAGTATTCTCAGCCCAGGAGTTGTTATTTGTACCGATCTCTTTAAATGTGCGTGTACTTTTGGTCTGCCCTATATATCCCTCCATGGCTCTTCATACCACCCTATGGGTGTGGATTCCCCCACATACCTCACCCTCCTCATCTATCAGTTTATGGCTTTTTTAGTTGTATTTTTTTTTGCATACTGTCAAACTTTATGTTAAGAGTTACATGTTATTGCTGGGGTAAAAAGGCTTTCCCTTTTCAAATTTATCAGTTGTATTTATTCTGACAGCTTCTTTGTTTTTAATTCTTCCTGTTTTTCCCTTTTCATATTTTGTTCATTCCCTTTTATCAAGATATTACTTAACCCTCAGGTGTTGTGAACATCGTCAAGTCGTAAAACCTGATGAAATGGCCCTTTCTCCATTTGCTACACTTTCAGATTTTAAGCATGTAATTCTGTGTAGCGTTTGATCGTTATTTCAACAATTATTTTGGAAAATGAAACCAAGGTAAGCATTTATTCCAAGAAGGATTGACAGAAGGTGGTTGCAACCTGCTAAGAGCCATCACCACCAGTTAACTATAATAGTTCCGGCATATGACTGGATGGTGTTGTTTCGAAATATATCACATCCTGTTAATGGACTTGTCTTTGTTAATTATGGGTGAATTGAAAACTTTAAAAAGAATAAAAACAACCGAGAAGGTAAACAAAAGAAAAAATTCAATCCGAATATACCAAAAACATGTCCAGAAAATTGTCGATACCCGATGACAAAGGAAAAGAAAGAAAAAATTACTTTAAGAACTGATTATGTGTTTGCTCAAAGTGAGTTCTATTTCTTTTTAGTTTGAATATTAGAATAATCTTCTTGCTTTTGGATTTTTGGGATTGATTTGAAAAGTTGTATCACCAGCAGAAATTAATCCTTTTATAGCATTAACCATTGAAATAATGAAATTTACATTTCTTGATATATTTGTAAACTTCTAAGAGAAGAAAAACTGCTCATACAAAAAAAACTAAAAAAGGAAAAAAGGGGTAGTTTTCAGGATTGAAATATCATCCATTCCAAGTATTTTTAAGCAGTGTAAGTGTATATTTGTTCGTTTCTGTTGAACAAAGAAAAATCATTTGAATTCTTTATTTAAAAAAATTATCTTTGGAAATACTGAATTCAGTTATTTCCCGCTTCACATTGTGGTAAATTGTTTTTCCCAAAAAAATATCACTTAAAAAATTGTTTTACAGTTCAAGAGTTCCTCAATAATCTTCAAACTGTTCCCTTATTTGAAATAAAAAATATTTTAAAATTATTAATAGGAATTTGATGACAATTTTTTTAATCCACTTTGCTTACAATTTTGTGATAAGTATTTGACGTGAAAGAGAAAAGATACTTGCAGGGACAAAATTGACTATGTATTTTTTATATACTTATGTTTGTTGATTCAACAATGGGTATTAAATAGAAATTCATGTGGAAAATATTGACATAAAACTAAACAGGTTTACAATTTATTTACTTTCCCCCAAACAAAAACAAATATGGATTTGTTGATGTAAGTGGTAGATAAATACAAAGTAAACTTTGTAGGAGACAAAGTCATAGAGAAATAAATAATTCTTATCTAGAGATTTTTTTGAAATGAAATATTTTTTGAAAGAAAATATTTGAAAGAAAATATTATTTTAAATTTTAACTTTAACAAAGTTTGTGGATACAAGTGTTCATCCTCATATTTTGTATGCATTTAAAACATTCTTTGTATGTTTTTTATCCTTTTAATATTTCTTTGCAAAGTATTTTGTAGTGAGGTCCAACTCCTAAAAGATGGAAGATGTGAAAGCATTAACAAACACCAAACCAAATCTCCCCTGCAAACTAAAATACAGAAAATATCTCTTTATCATTTTTCAGTGCAGAAGGCAAATAAAGGACTAATTCTAAAGTGTTTTTTCTCCCTGTTGATGATCCTCTAGTTTTGCCTAAAACCTTCACTTTCATATGTATTAATTATTTAAAATATTCCTGTATTAATATAGAAATTGGTTGTATGATTTGTTGATTCAATTTTTTAATTTTAAGTTTGAATTTTTAAATAGAGGATAGTTTGAAATTTGTTAATTTTGCTTTTCTAAAGATAGTTTTGTTGGAATGTGTTTTAGACTAATAGTTTACCTTAAAAATATTACTTGGAAAGACTTTTTCATGGAATAAATATCAGTTTTGTGGATTTTAAAAAAAGGAAAAGAAGATGGTAAAGAAAAAATAGGCTTAAGTATTAAATTCAATATGTCTAGGAAAGAGAATATTGAGGTCATCTGTTTTCAGTAAATCTTTATTTATTAATCTGTAATTTTACTATAAAAGCCATTCAGAAGGAGCGAAGCAAATTTTTCATATAACCAAGGATAAACTATATTATTATGATATTTTTATTCAAAGAAACATCTATTCATAAAAATTCTGCAGTGTCAACATTAGGATGTCAAACCCTACTTTGCAGTTTTAAACATTTTATTAGGAGAAAACCGTATCTTTTTTGCTTATTTGTAAAATTGAACACAAAAAAATTACTAAATTTTGATTTCATCACTCAAAGTTTTATTTGAAATTGTTGAATTTTCACAGTTGCTTCTAACATGTGAATTTAAGCTAAAATGAAAAACGTCTGAGTGACAGAATGTTGGAAACCTGAGTGAATCGTTTTTCAACCTCAGACTTTCTTTGATCAATTCCACTCATATTTTGAGTTATGTTCTGTAAATTTGGTGAAATTTTACTCCCCAAACCCCCAAATAAACTGCAATTTACAGGAAACTATTGTCTCAGTTGAAGACTTTACTTTCTCTGAGAGACATTTTGTACTACGAAAATCGATCTTGTTATTTATGAATTCTGCTTAAAATTGACATAACAAGTTTAATAGGATAAATATTCCTTCTTTCTTAACAGAGTAGAGAAATCTCTCCACAGCTTTGTCCAAAAATTTTCTCAGGTAGTGAAGATTTTATACAAAACTTATACAAATATGTACATATACATATATAAATATACAAACTTATATATACTTATATATATATATTTGAATTTTCTAAATATTTCAGGTTGGTTTCGTTCAATATAATCACCAACCTGTTTCTAAATGTTTAACAGATGCTTTTTAATGGGATATTATTTCCAAATAATGTATAAGGCGTCCATTTGAAAATGCATTTTGTTTTTATCAAAGGCTATTTCCTCCATGAAGAGTTATTTAACTAGAAATCACTTGATAAACACTGTAATTAAATACAAATACAAATAAATATTTCAAAAAGAAAACGTGGCTTCAGTAGATGTCGTCTAATTTTGAAAATCCATCGCAATTATAGTGTGAATTTCATTTGAAATGTTGTGTGCACGGAAGAAACAATTTCAAAACATAAATTCAATTCACTTCACTTTAGTTCCAAGTTCTGATATGACTCAAAATGAGTTTATGGTTTTAACATTACAACATGATTGACAAAAACAGAAAAACAAAAAGTTCTTTTATTGGGAAGATATTATTCAAGAGCACTATTAGTGTATCCTTAGGGATGGAGGGACTGAGGCAGTAGTGATACTCCCTTTATGTCCCTCTCTGTTCTCCTTCCTCTTTTCTCCCGCCTTGTCCCCCTTCCTCTCCCTCCCAGCATCCCCTTCCTCCCATCCTTTCCTTGAGAGAGGAAACAAAAAAAAGTTATGAAGCAGAAACAACTGATGCTAGAGTGACAGAATGTAAGTCAGTAACAAAGGTTAGATATAGTTGATGTTTTAATCTTGATAATGACAGATATTTATAGAGTATGTTAGTTCTCCTCGTGATGGCTGGAATTAAAAGGCTAGCCTAAGCATCTAAGCATAAAATTTATGATTTAAACTGTTGATATCTTCAATGATGTAACGTACAATCTGACTGAAGATGGTACAAACCATTCATTGCTTCAATTGGATAAACAGCGACATAGATAGGTTAACTGAAAAAAAAAATCCCATAGTTTCTATATGGAAATATTTATTTAACTAAAACAAACTCAGTATAAAATGGCAGCTTTGTCATTTCTCCTTGCAATTTTTTTGTTTTTGTGAGTCAGTTATAAATATGTCCACTTTTCGTGCACCTGCAACATTCTGCACAATTGACGTCATTTTGAGCAAGGAATATCCATCTAAAATTGACGATATTATCAACAACTGCGTCAGAAAAATTCTACACTGCTTTATATGAAAAGGACATCCAACAGTTTTCTTCAAATTGAAAACAATGATGTTATGCATGTGCATGTGTGTCTTGGGTTGTGTGTTTGTGAGGAATTGTTTTGCTTGTATATTTCTGATCATAAACTCTTATATCAATAATTTTAATACAAATAATCTCGTAGATGAGTTTGCTTATTAATTGCTATTGGGACTTCAAGCTATTGATATTCCAACTGTGACTATATCAGATATTGCAAGTTTTAGATTCTAAAAAATTTAAAAGCAATACATATTTCATTAAATAGTTTAATTTTAGTAATAAACTATAAATATAGTAACATTATTGTTTCATCTTTCATCCATGTTACATACAACTATTATTCTTGATCAAGAAACTACCAGTCCCATGTTTTACTACAGAAAATACTCCCCACCCCCACCCCCACCCAAAAAATGGTAATAATAAGAGAAAATAAAGGTAGAAATTGAATACTAGAGCAGATTATGGATTCAAATCGGAGCCATTTTCTTCTTCTTTCTTTTCCATCTCTTTTTTTTCTTGTTCTCTTCCCTCCTGTTGGTATTAAAAAGGAGGTCGAAAAACTGAATCTTCCCAAAAATGTGGTAAAGAAAACATTTTGCAAAGAGTGTATTCATTTGACAATAGCTCCTGGTTTACTATGTCAAATCTACAGAATATTGTCTCTAGGTCAAAGGTTATTTGTGCCTAAGGTCTCGTCAAAATATTTCAATTAGGCCAGTGTTTGGCTATCTCTGAACATCACACAAATATTCTTTTTCATAATTTTACCTGCGGCATCATAATTATTATTATCTTTACTCTTTTTTTTTTCCCCACTTCTTGTCTGCAATATCCGTACCACTGTGGATTCTGTGTTGGGACAATCAGATGGAACGGAAAGCACAACACATTTGTTGTGTTGGTTAAGACTTGCCATGATGAACTGTTAGAGTCAGACTGTATCCATGGTGCACGGAATGAACAAAAAAGGAGGGGTGGGGGGAGGGGGAAACATTTAAATAACTCAAAAATTAAAACAGATGAAAGATATGTTTGGGTATTCTCTGTATTTGTTCCAGGCATTTGTTGATTGAAAGTAGTAGAAATTAATGACTAAAACTTAATTGTGAAAGAAACTGCCATCCTGTTACAAACATTGAAATGCTACCAATAAATTAAGAAATTATTGGAATGTTTGCAAAGAGAGTTGACATGAGCTTAGTGAAGTATTGAAACATGTCCTATTCCACAAACAAGTAATTTGAAAGAAAAAAAATTGTCAGTAGAGTCCCCGCTTATTTCACCCCTTCCCACCTCCCTTCCCCCCCCCCAAGAAAGTGGGTTAGTTGGGGTAATTATACTCTTTACTAAGCTTGTACGTGAAACTGGTTTTAGTACCGAAACCAGGTTTTTGCCGACCGAATTTCGGTACTATATTTTATTCATGTGGATTAATGTGGATAATAAAAAGAGTCATGAAGACAGTAACATTTCCTGAATTTATTCTCTTTATTTTTCCCTGTGCTACGATCAAACTAGCCTGGGACCGCTTTTGGTAAGCATTCAAAATACGCATCTTAGCGATTGCGACACCTCTGAGATTTGCGATGTTTTCAATGCAATTCAGGAGGGTAACAAACCGGTTTTGGAGCCAGATTCGGTTTTTTATATAGAAAGAACGGTTTATAGTTATCACAAAACCGTGCAAGCTTATCTCTTACCCATGTTGTTGTATACTTATCATACTACAAGTCTGTTTGAAATCATATAGATAACCATTGCCCAGATACTGAATAGTAGAGGAGAACATATTTCAATTTGCAAATTATTGATATCAAAATGAGCATTATTAAACTGAAGGGAAAGAACTGATCTTGATATAAAACGAAAACTCACAGTTACTTTTACACTGTCGTAATAAATATTAAACTAGTCAAAGTAACAAAAAAATTATGGTAAAATGGACAAATATTTATTTCAAATTGGCATCAGTAAAAAATGTTTGAAAATGTTGGTAGTTTTGAATGTATATTGATTCTATTAAAATTTTTCCAAACTATATTGATTCTCTTAAAATTTTCCAAACTTCAAAAAGGTAATGTGCTTCTTTTTTTTTGGGGGGGGGGGGTAGTGGTTCGGTTCCTGTGAGCAGAGTGATTGAGTTAATTTATTCACTGTTGTTTATTCATATTGATAGGAACGTTTAGGGAGGGAGGCTTTTGATAGAGAAATGTATCAATTATCTTTTACGTGTAGCCTCAAACATATTTCCTTTGAGACCAAGACCAAATATATTAAAATAAAATTTGATCATCGTTTTCAAATCTATTTCATAATTTTTTATTCCCTCCCTGTTGTTAATCTTTCGTCATATTTTACGACACAAGTTTGCATCTTCTTGTCGGGATTTCTCGCTAAGATGAAATTCCCTGATGAGTTATGAAATGAAATTACTGGAAGAGAATAAAAACGTAGATTTAATTTAGATTTGAGATGTTATTAGGCGATAATAATACTTTAAAACGGTCTTGGGAAGCTGTTTTTTTATTTCCTGAGATGAATTAATTTGTTAAATCTACTGCTTGATTTTATTCACATTTTACTGACTCTTCTGCTATATGACTAAAAAATTAAAGCAGGAAAAAAAAAGACTGCAATCGTTGTTGGTGTGGTATCTTGTTACCAGAAGAGCTATTGTAGAGGGTATCCCCTTGCAAACTGCAAACATTGACTTTTTTTCTCTTTGGGGGTCACACTAATGGTATAATTTTTACTTCCACACCCATAATTGGTTGACAAAGGTTCAGTGTCTCTCCCTGTACTCTACATACTTCAGTATTCATTAATTTGAACTGTACTAAACAATATGTGTCAATGCACTTTTAATTATATCACTCTCTCCTTTTATTTCCTGTTGGTATAGATTACTGTGTAAAGTATATATAAGTAATAGATTACTGTGTAAAGTATATATAAGTAATAGATTACTGTGTAAAGTATACAGTAAAAGGATAACAAAGTCTGAGGTTTGAGGAAGTACTTACAAGCCAGGAGTTTGTTTAGCACATTGATGCAACTTTCTGCATTTTTGAGATATAAAACATAATCTTCAATGAATTTTTATTTCCTGTTGGTATAGATTACTGTGTAAAGTATATATAAGTAATATATTACTGTGTAAAGTATGTATAAGTAATAGATTACTGTGTAAATTATAAAAGGATAACAAAGTCTGAGGTTTGAGGTAGTACTTAAAAACCCATGAGTTTGTTTAACGCATTGATGCAACTTTCTTGAGATATAAAACATAAAATTCACTTACTTTCTATTTCCTGTTGGTTTAGATTACTGTGTAAAGTATATATAAGAAATAGATTACTGTGTAAAGTATAAAAGGATAACAAAGTCTGATGTTTGAGGTAGTACTTTATTTCCTGTTGGTATAGATTATTTTCACTTAATTTGGATGAATGCACTGCACATTAATGTGTGATGTCCTCGATTGGGAAGTGGGATGCATAGAAGGACAACTTCAGGATTAACTAACAAAGATAATATCTAAAATGAGTATAGGCTGCTACACATTTGTGTATAATAACTATCTAAAGTGCACTGTAGGATAGATCATTGTCATCCTCCCCATCCCCACAACAACCCCCCCCCCCCCCATCATAATTTACATAACACAAATTACAATATCAAAATTATAAAGCAGGTATTATATATTAATTGTTATATAAATAGTTTTGTTCCAAAATATACAATCTCGTCTAAATCTATAAGAGAAATTAGCATAAAATAAAATAATGGATTTTCTTATAAAGGATCGCATTGTTAATTCTAGTCCTTAAATGACTCGACAGCGTCATTTTGAAACTTACTCCAAGGTTTCTAAAGGTAACTATATGAAAAAAAAATGTTATCACCGTTTGTATCTCCATGACAAAATTATTTCTCTCTCAATTCTTGAAAACAAAATTGGGCAATTTTTCTTTTACCCAGCAATGCGTACGTTATATATATCGAAGCAAATTTGGGTAAAGCCCCCCCCCCCCCCCCCCCCCCCCCCCCCCCCCACCCCCCCCCCCCCCACCAACCCCCCACCCCCCTCCACCTCACCCCACCTATATATCTTTTTC
>JAAAKB020000014.1:925162-941672 GCA_010014835.2 Apostichopus leukothele | reverse complement strand
CACCATTTGTGTATAATAACTATCTAAAGTGCACTGTACGATAGATCCTTGTCAGACCCCCCATCCCCACACCCCCCCCCCCTCCCTCATGATTAATTATATAAAATTAATTTAGTGATGGAAATTTGAGACTCCGGATTTCATCATTATTTTTGTCCGTCGCAAAATTCACTGAAACTATTTTTACCATTTTGTGTACTTATCATGTTAGGAATTTCTTTGATTCTCTCTGCTGTGTTGTTGGGGTACCATGAAGAAATAAGAACAAGATACCATGATAAAGTTTCTGAGAAGCATGGGATATCAATTTCTATTGTGAAAGGGGTAATATATATATTTTTTTTTGGCAGGGGGGGGGGGGTGTTCTGAGATATTCTGGCCATAAACATTGTTTCTTACCTGTTAGTGTGAGTCTCCTTAAGTTGGCCTGTTACTATAGTAAGAGTGCTGGTACCATCCTAGTGTAAATGAGTGGTCATACAATCTTCCATGTGACTTTGATGAAAGGTAGTATCAGTGAAAGTGCGATGTACTTTAAAATAGAACAACATCATTCTCTGCAGCATTCTTGGGATCTTCACAGAAATCATTGCAGTAATTAAATTATAAACTGTGTGCAAAGGTTTCCTTGCTGTACAATGAATATAATACATTAGTAATATCAGTCACCACCACAAACCCCATCCTCCCCTTCCTCCATTTCTCCTCCACCCCCTCATCTGCACCTCCTCTACTTCCCATTTCCCCTCCTACCTTCTAAAGTCATGGGCATTAATATTTTCCAATGTATTGCATCGTGGGTCGCTTTCCAGAACAGAAAAAATTGTTCCCTTCCTCCTTTCACATCACAAAAACAGCTTCGAATCCTTGACCAAAGACAAAATTAATTAAAGGTTAAAAAATCTTATCATCGTCTTTTCACTTGCCCCACACCCCTTTCCTTCCAATCCCTTTCTGAATATGTACAGGTATTATCTCCTACAGTTACCCTATAGAGATGTACCAAACCTATATATTTATTTATTACAATATTGAATAAAACATAATTAGTTAGTAACATTAACAGCTAATTAACAGCTACAGTTACTGCTGCCACTCTATGTGGCGATAATGACTCAGCTTGTGCACTCTTTGACGAACACCATATATGCATTTTGTCTGATGAATTCATTAAAAATATGATTGAAATATCAATGAGGTTTCTTTTATGCAGACATATGGCATTAAATATTGATCATTGGTAAACTATATATTTTCTTGTTTAAACTTTCAAAATAGGAGATATTCTTAATTTGGCTTAATTACCGAATCTTACCGGGTCTTCAATATAGAATGGAAAAAAGCCTGCATTCTGATGAAAATGCCTTTTGAGGATGTAGAATCTGTTAACTAACATCTTAAAAAAAGCTAAGACAATATTTACCAATGTACCAATATAACTAGAGGGCTTTTTCATCTTACTTTGGTACCTAGCAGAATAAAATACTTCATGACTACATTATGGGTGGAACAGTAAACATGTTGTGTAGATGTTTTGCAGTGATGATATCTAGCTTTGTTATATACGATTGTCAGATTATTCGTATCCATATATCTTATCTTTGTAGGCTCCCCCACAAACATGTTGTGTACAGGTATTTTGCATCGATGATATCTAGCTTTGTATATATGATATCTGATTATTTGTATCGATATATCTTCAGTTTTGTAGCCTCTCCCACAAACAAACAAACAAAGAAACATGTTGTGTACAAATATTTTGCATCGATGATATCTAGCTTTGTTACATATATAATATCAGATGATTTGTATCGATATATATTCATTTTTTGTAGGCTCTCCCATAAACAAACAAACAAAGGAACATGTTGTGTACAGGTTTTTTGCATCGATGATATCTAGCTTTGTTATATATGATATCAGATTATTTGTATCGATATATATTCATTTTGCAACGATGATATGAAGTTTTCCGTATCGATTAATCATCATTTTTGTTGGTTCCCCTACAAACAGTTTTGTGATACTTCATACAAGCCCCTCCCATTTCAACAATATTGTGATTCTTCATACAAGCCCCTCCCATTTCAACAAAATTTTGATACTTCATACAAGCCCCGCCCTTCATTAATTTGGAAAACTGGGAAAATGTTACTTCGTCCAAATATCGATATAAAAAACATATCATTTTGGTTTATTTCTAATAATCAAATTTCTAATCAACTCATAGGAAATAGAAGAAACAGCAGTTCAGTTAAAAAAATCCATATAAAGTTACTTTGATTTTATATGTATAAATTCTTGTTTTATGTTTGTTTCCAACTTTCCATCAGATTAAATATTGTGATATCTAGGCATCTTTGACAAACAATAATGGAGGCAAACACTCATATCACCATATACCTTTGTTATTGTATAAATATCTTAACAACACCATGATAGTAAAGAACAAATACTTTTACCATTAAATGATAGCTCAGTGTTACACAGGTGATTTAATTTCCCTACCAATGTCTACAGATTTGTCTTGGATATGTTTGAAATGTTGCGCTCAAATCATTGTGGGATGTACATAATTAATGAGTTAAAAACAAGCATAGAGTTTTGTTAAAACATCAGTATTGTTTGTAATATAATTTAAATTGTTGACCTGACCTAATTTTCCAAATTGAATGTATAATATATTTATAGATATAGATATATATATATAGATAGATATATACACACATTTGATACCTCTTTGTTCTAGTGAAATTTCTTTATTGTCATGAACAAGATTTCTAAAACATTTTGAGAATTTTTAAGAATAACTAATTTTGTAATAAATTTACTCAAATTTGTATGCCCGTTGCGGCCCGTTTTGCTTTAACTTATGTAGTAACTGAATACTAAGTTACATACCATCTTTGTTTATAATCTAGTGTATATAGTGTGCTTGTGTGAATCAATTGTGAACCAAATTGAACAAATTCACACACAGAAAAAAAGAAAAAAAGAAGAAGAATAATGTGTGTGGAAAGGTTTTAATATCCAAACATTTGAGCTTTGATAGTTGATACATGTAATTAAATGACATTTATATTAAACATGCAAGTATATTCATGCTAAGAATCAAGGGCAATGAACAAGTGCACAGTGCAGGGCTTATACCACACTCAAGCTGATGTAACCTTTCAAGGGGTAAGAAACGAGGGTGGGTTCGTTCCTCTTGACTAGCCGTGCAGTTCTAATTCCCAGCTATTGTAATGCATTGTTCCAGCTTCATTGTATAAAATTACTGTTGCACATTGCAATTTCTGAGTTCATTTAATACCGTAACAAAAACGGTTACCTGATGAATTGTATCTGTTGGTTTTTGCTGCATTTGTTGATTGAGTGTTAGAGGTAGATGCATTTTCAGACAGTAGACAATAGATGCATTTTCACCCAGTAGACAGGCCGGCCGAACAATGGAATCGCGATATCACGAATAAATGAATAAATCGTACTACTTCATTTGAAGTAGTTCATTATCTTTGTGTTCAAACCTGTTTTGCAGACAAATTTCTGTAGACAAACAATAAGCGTGTGATACACATGCTGTTAGTTGTAGGTAAGCCTCAACCATTGGTAGCTTTAGAAACAGCAACAAAGCAATGTTTTTCTCAAGTCATGTGATATCGCAACAACGAGAAAGTAACTTTGAAAATGATTTCTCATCCTGGTTCTTGCAATTAGTTGACCTCCTGTGTACATTTATTCCAGTCTTGGGCTAGTTTTGAATCATTCTTACCTATCCTTTTGCTTTGGTATATGAAATAGCAAATTTTATTATTTGTCTTTTATAAAAACGGGTGGTAATCTTTTGATATTGTTTCAAGAGAGGGATAAAATGATTCGTAGTTTCCTTCAGTTTTGAGGTGGCACTTGCTCGTCTTTTTAAGTATTTAAGAAACTTTTCCGAGAAACGTCTCTCGTTATTTTGACTCGTCAAGGACACGGCTCATTCCGGCTAGGATTGAGAAGAATTAGTTTTGGATGATATTTTTGGTAAAAAAAAAATGATTTAGTTGAAATGTCAACTTTTGTTTGCACTCTTTTAATTCTCTCAAGGAAGAAAGAGCTTGAAATTTGAATCCTTAAAAGATTTTCTTCTTTTAGTCAAATTTTTGTTGGTGCTCTTATCTTTTCTCCAGAGGGATGAATGTAAATTTTGATTTGCCCCTCCGATAATTCAGCGGATTGAAAA
Organism: Apostichopus leukothele; assembly: GCA_010014835.2. Classification (NCBI taxonomy): domain Eukaryota; kingdom Metazoa; phylum Echinodermata; class Holothuroidea; order Aspidochirotida; family Stichopodidae; genus Apostichopus; species Apostichopus leukothele. The sequence continues at coordinate 937,444 of JAAAKB020000014.1, read as the reverse complement.
TGACCTTGGATATATGATCTAACTGGTCATCTGGTGCGATTAAAGACAAGGTGGAAACGCTTCAAAAACCCTCCAATCTCTTACCTTTCTCGGAGGCCCACCTTCCTCTAGGCTGGTTTTTAAAATAACAGAAATTAGCGTTTATCTTCCTCGCCGAACGGACGAATAGGTCATTAACCTCCTTGTAGCCAATGGGAACTCTACGTCCACTTGGAAATGTACTTTAACTTGAGCCCGGTTCAGCGGTAATTTTTTGGAGCATTTGAAAAGCTCTGCTCATCCACTATCCTCTTTAGGCATATAAAAGCAAGTTGCAAAAGAAAACATAAAAATCCAAATATTGCAATTTGTTTATCAAAAGCCTTTGACGACTTTGCTTACATGCGAAATTATCCTTAGCCTACTAGGATGGGTCACTTAGATTTGTCCCAGCAGTTCTTCTATTTCCCCTGGGGGTGAAAGGAGACCTGAAAGCTACTGGGAATTTGCTGTCCAGCTGTAAGTGAAAGGGGGAAAAAAATGCTCGTCAGTCCACTGACCTCCACAAAAATGGACGTTTGCTGATAATCGTGGAGGTCACCTCTTTGGTCAGTAATTAAAGAGTATAAAAGTTTAGAAAGAAAGTAAAAGAGAAAAGTCCTCGGGGATTAATTTGAGGTGATAATAAAAAAAAATATTCCTAATGAGAAACCTTTTCAAGTTCAGATCTAATATATATATAGTTGCAAACCAGATGGCACTTTAAAGAGAGCTTTATATATTGGAAGTTATTATCCAGAGGGAATTGCAGTGAATCAGAGAAGCATATTTAGTGAAATGAAATCATCTGTATTTGTTGCAATTATTGGGGTTCATTAAGGACAAACCAATTAAGAGAGATTCCCATTGCCTGTTGCACTGAAGTGAGATTTATTTAGCCAATCAGTGCTATGTATGGAATATGTAGCACTGAAGAACACTATACTATGCACAGGGCATGATCCAGATGTGCAGCTTCTATGTAGCCTACTCTTGTATGTAGCCTATTCATGCCATGCAGGCTGCTGTGTATTCAGGGCTACAGTGCATGTGATATATGCTGTGGCAGTTAGAAGACATAGACATAATAGTTGTATTTTGTGTCAATTATACAACTTTTGTTGCCCACAGTATTATGTAAAAAATTTCATATACTTTTTGATTGACTCTCTGTAGGTACTGTCAAGCATAGTATAGACTGCAAGGATAAATAAATAACACAGAGAGGAAGATTTTCATGTGCAAGTTAGTCAACAATGTTTTCGCTATAGTTACAAATATTGTAGTTGATAAAAAACATTATTGTGTAAACTGGATAATTTAGGCAAATATGTGTAGTAAGTAGCCTTGGCTGTACAACTCATGGAAACTATACTCTCTGTTCCCCTGGCCTAAGTATGGTACCTTGTTGATTTGATCACTCCCCAAGCCCACACCAACATTTCCCCTCCCTTCCCATCTCATTCGATGAATAATAGCAATCTAATGATTTCTATATGATAATAGAAAACAGACTTTCCTGTACTGTTGAAATAATGGCTCCAGATTTCCCTTAGTTTAATAATAGGGCAAAATAAAGAAAAGAAGCTGTCGGTAGTTGATCCCTTGGTAGCATCCTCGTCCCCTCCAATCCAACAAATTCACATCAAGCTATTTTTTATGTGGGACTATGGTATACTAAGGTTTCTGTTGTTTGGCAGTAACTTACGCTTCCCACCCTTCCCCACCGCCTCTCCAATCCCACAAATTCACATCAAGCTATTTTTATGTGGGACTATGGTATACTAAGATTCTGTTGTTTGGCAGAAACTTACGCTTCCCACCCCTCCCCACCGCCCCTACAATCCCAGAAATGTACATCAAGCTATTTTTATGTGGGACTATGGTAAACTAAGATTCTGTTGTTTGACAGTAACTTACGCTTGCCACCCTCTCCCACCAATCCCACATCAAGCTATTTTTATGTGGGTCTATGGTATACAAAGATTCTGTTGTTTGACAGTAACTTACACATCCCACACTTTCCCACCAATCCGACAACAAGCTATTTTTATGTGGGACTGTGATAGATTCTGTTGTTTGACAGTAACTTACGCTTCCCACCCTTTCCCACCAATCCCACATCAAGCTATTTTTATGTGGGACTATGATATACTAAGATTCTGTTGTTTGACAGTAACTTTAATACGCTTCCCACCCTTCCCACCTCTAGTTTGTGGTATTTGCATGCTACTTAAAGCTGTTGGAGATAGTAGCAGTAAGTATAGTAGGCCATTTTGTATTATGTGTAGTCAGAAGTAATAGGAGATAATATTGATGAACATAGAAATCTATAAATCAGTATCACTGTGTTTGTTTTTGCATCATTTCTCTAGCAAGCAGTTAATAATACTAGTGGAAGGTTCAGTTTCGTCAAACATGTGGTGTTTCACTTAGTGTTTCTACCATCGCCTATATGTGTGATTTAAGACAAGTAGACTTTCCCAGCCTGCTGACATGCACATTAATTTAACTCAATGCTAAGTTATTGTTATGGGTCTCTATAGAATACCCTTTTTCTCTGGTTAAGAAATTGATATGACATATCGTGATAATTCTTTAACTTCTGTCTTTAATTTAAGAATTTTAAGTTTTGTTTCGGAGGTCATCTAATCACCTTCTTAGAAGTAGGTTAGAATTGGTGATCCACCATCGTTTCTAAAGTAGGACTGTTTGATTGGATCCCTCCTCCTCATCATTGCAAAATCCAAGTTACCTAGCAACAGACTAGAACATCAGTATGCGCAGTATTATTACGTCAATAAATCATATCAATGGAAGTATTTTTAATGTCAAAAATGTATCCTGTATTTTTTTGGCAAGGTTGGCTAAGAAAAGTGTGTCAGCGTTGCCTTTGCTCTTTGCCCCGTTTTTTTTCTACTCCCCTCTGTTTTAGCTAGCTCATTGCCAACCGTTTCACGTACAATGCAAACAGAATACGCGCACAGTAGGAAGGTAAATGTTAGCTCAAGGTACTGCCAGATATAGTTAGCCTTCATTCCCTGTTGGTCGGAAGAGGGTTCAATTTCACCACGTGGTGCACGGTGTATCTGTAGCTAAGAAAACCCTTTGGGAGGTTTTAATTGCTATTGGTTCTTCTATCTCGGTTGTGCTGTTATGTTTAAGGAGTTACAAGACTGCTTGCTTGCTCAGCAGCGTCTAGATTACAGTGGTGTGGAGGAGGAAGAGGAGGATGGTTAGAAGTTGGGCAACGGAGAAGTGTGAGTTATCAACCACATTTGTTTTGTTATGATGGTGATGATGGTATGAGTTTGTAGGTGATGTAACCTACCCAAGTATTGGGTTATTGATATAGGAGTCATAAACTGTAATATAATAGTTATTGGTGTACCTGCAATAACATACTGGAAACTAAATATTGTAATTGTTGTAAACATATCAACATTGCTGTGCAAGTACAGAATCATTCAGTGTAAAATATAGACCATTTTACAAACTTTCATTAGCTACACCAGAAATTTGTGATTTGTATGATGCCTAAAGTTGGCAAATATTTTGGAAAGTTTTTATAATTATGATTGGTTTGATATTGACAACAGCCTGTAGTAATTTTATTCAGTGTCAGTAAATTCAAGTTCTGTGTTACCCTGAGTAAATTTTCACGGATAAGAGGATATTAAATGAGCAATTAATATTTCATATTAATGTCAGGGTGTTCAGTGTACTGGATAACAATTTCATATTAGTTTACTAAATCATTGAAGTGATGTAGTTCAAATGTTGTTTGTAAACATGTGTAAATATTTAAATAATAGATATGATTATTCATATATTAGGTAATTTATATGTAGGGCAGCTATTGGCTATCATCTCAGTTGTGGCTGAATGTAGTGGTCTTCACTTTAAAGCAGATCTTCGAGATGATTTTGTTTTTGTTTTAATTAAAATCAGTGTAGATTATTAGTGCCACTGCTCAAATTTCAAATATGGAAGCCTAAGAGAAAATTTCATTTTTCGACAGATTTATTTATTTAGTTATCAAACTTTATTTTATTCCAAATTCATGAATATGCATTAAAGATACAAAAACATAAAAAAATATTTGAAGCATACAACTTAGTTATTGCAATATGAAATTTTCCATATTAATATCCTAATCGTATCGATAATATCCAGTCGGTGGCCCCACTGCACGCACAATGTATTAAGATACCATCAGTACCATATTGTAATACCGCAACCAATCAACTTGGTATGTTTGTGAAAGGTGTTGACTGAGCTCAGCTGATTGGTTATTCTAAAACGTGAACCATGAATCTGTGGAGGGAAAACCCTGAGAAAGTTGGCAGGTGATTTAGAACACTACATGAAAAACATGATGAATGCTTTGGTCTTATTTGTTATTTTGCACAATATGAAGGGAATCGTTGTAATTGCGTTATTACAGAAGACTGCTTTGACACTTATGTATTACGTCGTGTAGTCTGTAGACATCATTTGACACCAAAAGTTTTGGAAATTGACGAAGGAATTAAGAGCCGGAGAGAGTTTCAGTCAAGCACAGTACCCGCCAAACAAAACAAAACATCCCACCTGCAACTAACAGGACATAACATCCCACCCACAACTAACAGGACACAACATCCCACCCGCAACCAACAGGACATAACATCCCACCCACAACTTACAGGACACGACAGCCGACCCACAACTAACAAGGCACAACATCCCACCCGCGACTAACAGGACATAACATCCCACCCGCAACTAACAGGACACCACATCCCACCCGCAACTAACAGGACACGACAGCCGACCCGCAACTAACAAGACCCAACATCCCACCCGCGGCTAACAAGACACAATATCCCACCCGCAACTAACAGGACACGACATCCCACCTGCAACTAACAAGACATGACAGCCGACCCGCAACTAACAAGACACAACATCCCACCCGCAACTGACAGGACAGCCGACCCACAACTAACAGGATTCGACAGGAGACCCACAACTAACAGGATTCGACAGCCGATGCGACTAACAATCTACCTACCTACCCAGTCCTCTCTTACCTGTCTGTCTCATTTGCATATAGACTCCCATGGCCATTAGCTATCTGCATTGTCTTTCAAAAGTAATTATTGAAATCATTCACCTGGCAAAATCCAGTTTCATCATAGAAAATCATCATCAATTTTTATAAGCAATTCCTTCTGTATTTATTTTAATGTATATACATTGTTGATAAACAAATTGTAAATTAACAGAACTCTTCATTGTTTACATCTTACAGCCATTAAATAAATAAACACAGCACTACTTAAATCAAACTTGTCTAGTTCAGCGGATTACCTAGATCCTGACGTTTAAGCTTAAAACTGACTATAAAACTACTTACATGTCTGTCTAGTACCTGGACAAATGATTACCGACTATAAAACTAGTACATGTGACAGTCTAGTTGGACAAAAGATTGCGGTCCCATAGATGATATAGCTAGCTGTTATATTGCTTGTTCACGTACAATTAGCAATATTATTTTGGCAGGTTCATACTGATTTACAAAATACACTGCTTATAAGGAAGAAGGGGGGAAAGTAAAATGACTATGTCTAGTCATAAAAGTGGTACACAAGAGTTCCTCTTCACACCAGCAATTGGCAAGTTCATTGAGTGGCGGTGGCCAGGTAATTTATTGTCCTTCATGCTCTAATGGAACGAAAGAAATAAGCAGCTAGAGCTTAAAGGGAAGTAAGAATTATATTAGCTTCCATTATCTTTGTTCTATACAACTTACACAGTCAACCATGTCTTGGGTAGAAATTTGTTGTAAACATTGTTAGTGTTCCCTAACTAGTTTTGTGGAGAGGTTGAAATGCTAAACTAGGTAGTCCAGCCACTTTCATTAATAACCCAATCGTCATTTTTTTTCAGGGATTAGAAAGTGGTATTTTTTAAGGGTATTTAGTGGAAAGCTGCAACGTGTGGTTAAAATAGTTGTAATATTCCTTTGGTGTTTATATTGAAAACTTGTAGATAACTGTGTGGAACACTGTGAAAAACAGAATTAATCTCTAAATATTTGATATCAACATCAGTATTATAATTATTATTGGATGAAATATACATTAATTTATTCTCCATTCATTGGACCAGCTGATTCGGTAAAAAGGGATAAACAGATTCCCTGACAATTTTTCTTCAAAAACTGTACATTTAGTTGCTTCCAGTAAAGGTCATCATTGTTGACCCAAATTCTGTTAGCCATCAGGAGGAGTATCAGAGGAGATGGGAGTTTGGTAGAGGTGGTAGGAAAATGCATGTTGTAGCATTACGCAGATCTTCCCTATAAGATAATCTGCCCTAGATACCCCCTGGGGTACCCTACCCCACCTACCCAACCAATGGCTCCCTACTTTTTACGGGAAAATGTGGGGTATCTAGGACGGATTTTCTTATAGGCAAGATCTGCGGAATGGTTGGACCAGGTTAACCTTTTCACTATCTTCTCATAATAAAGAGTGAAGAATATCGTGAGAGAATCAGAAATTTGAATGTAAGAAACAACCCCCTCCCCTTCTGTTCCCCCTCCCCTGTCTTGATGCCAAACTTTGTTGTCAAACTCACTTGTATAGATATGATATTCGTTAGGCAAAGGATGCACTTTGTGATTTGGCATACAAATTATTACCTGCTAATCCTACCAGTGAGGCATAAAGATGGTAGTACATTGCATTCATGTGACATTTATTTCCACTTCCTTGAATGCAGTGAGAATACAAATATGTTTGATGCTTGGATGAAAGAAACAGCCAATCTTCTTCATCGTTTAGTCTCAGTTTAAACTTGATTCTCCACTAAAAATAAAATGATATTTATGATTTGGCATCCATAAAGAACATCTCCATTTGACAAGTTTATATTAAAAATATTAACTATATTTTGAATGATCTCTAAAGAAACTAAAAGATATTATTTCATCTCATTTGTACTTCTCCATGGCAACCCGTTGCTCCCACAACTCTCTTGTTCCTTCATCTCATACTTCTCTTCTCACTTTCTCGATCAAGGGGAAAGTCATATCTCATTTCCTACTTGTACATTTGAATGAGAGGAAGAAATGCATGAATCGAAGAGAGGAAATGCCAAAAGTAAAGCTATATTCTGACCAAGTTGCCTACATTTTCTGGGGCCATAAACCAGAAGAACGGCGCTTTCTCGATGGCCTTACCTGCATTACCGATCTGAAGAATCTCATGGTCACATCTCTCATTAATTTACAAACGGTCGTTTTTAATAAAACCACCTTGCCGTGTTCCTCTCTCGCTAGATGGATGGCATATACCCTTCAATCTTTCTCCAATTTGATCTTCCTGCTGCTTGGATTGTGGAGAGAAAAAAAAATTTCTATCCCATTTATTCCTTTGCCCCAATTAACTACTAGAATAATGTTCAATATATGCAGACTTAGGGCCATGCCTGTGAGAAGTTTTATGTGAGTCACGACAGGACGACATGATCTTAAAGGAGGCGTTACAAACTTTGGACTTGACGGAGAGAGGGAAAAATGCTAAACATACTATAAATCTAAATAAAATTAAAAAGCATTGCAGAGGAGTTTCTGTGTTGTATAAAATAGGAATAATTTTACCTCTTTACATCTGGCCTCTCTCCCATCTTCCCAAAATTTTGCTCTCTACTCTAGCCATGTTAAATTAAAAAAGCAGTCTTTAATCCAGTGCAGTGCAATTAGTACTGTTGTTTTGTAGGCTGCAATCTTGATAACAATGGATTAAGAATGTGAGAAGGGATTTAAGTATGTTGGAATGTAGGTGATCAGTTGTTACATTCACACAGCAGCAGTAATGTTGTTTTTGTCATACTTGACAGTCTGTTGTATATTACCCTTTGATCATGTAGTAAATGTCACCATGACGATTGCCGGTATAATATGAGCAAAAACATTCGTAGATAACTAGCATATTTCCCTTTGCCCTCTTTGGTTCATTTATTAATCAGGAATGGTATAAAATAATAATATGCGATTAACCAAAGACCGAGTCGCTATTAATAAACGTTTCATTCAGGCGAGTTGGCCCCAGAGCTTGTGTTTATGGTGTACGGTTTGTCATGTAGCTGTCCGGACAGTTACAACTTCAAAATGAATCTTTCCTGCCAAAAATTGTAACCAATCAGATATGGGGTGAGTTTGATGGAGTCATTCGATCTGGACTGTAATTGTCACTGTTATATGTTATTAAAGTTATATATCCTCCACCGGTACGATTCAAACCCAAGACTCTCGCAGCGGGGACGTGCGGTGAGAAACTAGAAACTATTCTGGGTTAAAATCCTAGGAATGTTGTAGCCCTTTAAATATGACTGTGGTTTAATTTATATATAGGCCTTAAGCTGGATGCTGATGTTTATGAAAGATTGCAGGAATTGTGGAAAGACATTTGATGGTTGTTGTAGTGTATACACAAGTGAGAGAGAGAGAGAGAGATGGAGAGAGAAATGAATGTTAACCAAGATGAACTAAGAGAGGAGGGAAAAGAAGGGAGAATGTAGGTTAGTTGAGCTTGGAGGTCATCAGGGATGAAAGTGGGTCATTATTGAGGAGGTGGCTTAACAAGATGAAGGAGTGATAGGGTGAAGGAGAGTATGGGCAATATGTGGGACAAACCTGGCAAGGTTCACAAGGAGAAAAATAATAACTGGCAAAGGGGGGGTAGGTAACAAGATGAAGATGGATAGGTTATGATGATGGATGGTTACTACCTTTCTGCTGTCCTTGCAAAAGCGAGAAAGTCCATTTCTTTTCTTTTCTTTTCTATTGAACTCCTTAAAACATATTAGGTGATTGGTACCATAGGACACAATGTCTTCTTCAATTAGATTTGTGGGAATATTATATAACAAAGGTTGAAATTAGCTAATTAAAGTTGATTACATCATCGTTTCATCTTTGTTTATTTTTGGAGTTGGTCTGGTAGTCTCTTGGTAAAATCTTAAGATTCAGTGTGTTAGATAGATAGATAGATACTTGCAGATAGTTTGGGTAGATAGTTTTAATCCACGTGGGAAATATGTTTGATTAAGTTAGAATTGATCAAAGCGATATTGGGCTTTGACCAGACCTGCACAGATGATTCTAAGAGCATTCGTAGCTGTCTGTAGGTAATTACAGATCATTGAACTAACATGAGAATGGTACCTCCATTTAAGTTAGTGAGTTAAATGTACCTACCCATATGTAACAGTACAGAATATCAAAACTGTAAAATGCGACTATAGCACTGTAGGTAAGTTAGTTACAGACCATTGAAATAACGTGAAAGTTACCTTAATCTAGGTAATGGAGTACAAACTATGATGTTAAATGTACCTCGCTATGGTAAGTCTAACTAATAGGAGGAAGTTGTCTTAAACTAATTGTCTTGTTTGATGTGATTAATAAAGTTTAAAAGTTAAGTTGTCTTGTTCTATTGCAAGTCTAACTAGGAGTAACGTTAAGAACGAAATCATCCACCTAATTATCTTGTTTGATATGATTAGTAAAGTTAAAATTTAAGTTTGAATTGTTCTATGTTTGAGTCCAGCTTAGAGTAAATTTCACTGGTTCTATATCAAGTCCAACTAAGAGTAACATTTGAAGTTGTCTTGAAATAAGTCCAACTAGTTGTCTTGTTTGATGTGAATAGTAAAGTTAAGTTGTCTTATTCTATAGCAAGTCTAACTAGGAGTAACATTAAGACCTAAGTTGTCTTGTTCTATGGCAAACTAATTGTCTTGTTGATGTAGGAGTCCAACTTGTAAATCTGTCTTCTTCTATGGTTCAAATCAAAGGCAAAGGAAGTTGATTAACTATTATATATGATGATTTGAACATTACCATTAATTACCATATCATTACCATTATTTTAAGAGGCTCTAAATTTCAACAACAACAAAAAAGAAAAAGAAAGATGAAGTATACTTAGATTATTGATTTTAATCAGTGGTCTCATAGGAATGAGTAATAAAATTGTTACTTGTTTATACATTTGCATTGTAAAAAGCGGTTAATCTACTAGTTATTTGCTATTTAGTATGGCAGGTTCAAATAGAGAAAAGATGGGATGGGTTTGTAATGATGTTAGATTATTAGAAATTTTTGCCACTTTTGGATTTAAATAATTTAGGTTTAATTTTTTTTTTTATAGATTTGCCTGAATACCATCAATGTTTAGCAGCTAGTAACATTTAGAAATACAGCAGAATGTGTAATTGTGCAATGTTTGGTGTCATAGTAATACACAAGCAAGCACTATATGTATATATATATCGGACAAGAAGGCCTCCATTTCTTCAGTATTTGATGTTGGATCTGAAGATTTCAACCCTTTCTACTGCAAATAATTAAAAATTACATCATTTTTTGAGGGGCTGGAGATTATGGATTAACAAGAAAATGGTAAATATATTTACTCATTATTGGATAGGCCTGAAATACCAAGGCCTGAGACTTTGGTTACTAGTAATAATAGCTGAATATTTGGTGGGTATTCTTTCCTTGTACAATTTTAAGCATGGGCTTGTTTTATTTTTGGTGTGGGAGGGGGGATGGAGAACCATAGGGAATTAACACATGACTTGGTATTGCAGTGTTTTTATAGCATTTAAAAAAACATCTCGAATAGTTAACACATGAACGGCAAATACTGAGGCCAGATGAATTTGTCCTAGATTCTGAGAGCAGAAATGTTTTTCAAGATTTTTCATTTCCTTGAGAATAGAGTGGCAATTACACTAAGCAATAATCCATTAAACATCCACTCATTTTCCTAAAACACCTGCTGCTGTATTTTTTTTTTGTCCACACATCTTTTTACCGTGGTTCTTACGGTAGTCCTTAAAGCTCCCAGCTTTACGTGCCATTACCTCAAAACGGAACATAAGATGCTTCCACGGTGATCTTCAACTAATGCGCCCAGAGAGATAAGGGAAGGTTTATGTAAAAAAGACCACAAGAGAGTCAAGCGGAAAATGTCTTCGTAAAATAAACAGAGATGCGTTTTAACGACGACGACTACGACTACGACTGGCTTAGTTGGTCATTGCCCGTCCGGTCGTTCACCTTAAACACACTTTGGTGACAGTGTTTTTGTTATCCGCACTCATTACGCCAATCAGGGAGATTGCACATTGAAGGCCAGGCTGGTACATTCAAATCAGGCATACAACCAATCAGATTTACTTAAAAATAAATATTGCCTGTGGAGACTTTTTCTCCTTGCCTCTTCTTCTTCTTCTTCTTCTTCAACGGCAGCTTCTTCCAAGAGCGGGAGAGAAAAGACAGAAATGAGGAGAAGGTATTGAAACAAAAACTGAAATCTGTACTTCATCAAATAGTTGCTCGGAGGGGAAAAGGATTTTTTTTTTTTAAAGTTGGAAGTGTTAAACATTTGTTTCGTACGTAGAGATATTACGAGATCTCCGCCAACCTCCTCATCCGATACAATTGCCCCTCCTTTAGTATCTAATTTGATTTTGAGTGTGTGTCATCAATTGTCAGTTTAAAAAGTTGCTTTTTGAGTATTTTTTTGCTTTTTCCTTCTGTTTCTATATATTTTTTTTTATTCTTCGTGTATATCAGTCATCTTCGTCTTGTGTCGGAATTCTTTTTATTTCCCCGTAGTCCCCTTAGACGTTAATCTGATAAACCGTGGAGAGTGGAAACCGATATCCAACTGCTCCAAGGTTGATAAAATTGATCAAAACTGCACTGACAGAAAATAATAGGCTTGTATATAGACATTGCATCATAATTAATTTTGCGTCACTTTTGTACTTATCTGAATTACAAAGGGAATTATGGATCCACTTGAATGTTTTTTTTTACAAAAACAGATTGTAGAAGTGTTTATTAGGGCATTCTGTAATTGGTGCATTTTTTATTAAATCAGTTTCCAAATTGATAAAAAAAAAAGAACAAGGAATGTCATAATCCTGACAATTATCAAGTTTCAATTTTTTGGAAAATGTTTGCTATATTCAAGCTTGAAACAACCTGTATTCATTGGAAGTGAAAACCAAAAGAGAAAAAATCATAAAATTTTCAGATGTATGAGTCTGTTTCCTTTGAGAGAATGTATGGTAGGCTAAGGGTCAAACCTGAGAATTGACAGAAGGGAGAGGTGATGCCGAGTCATATGTCTTAACAATAATTACCATATTAATATTGAACGTTTCTTTCATAACAGTGTAAAGAAAAAAATA
>JAAAKB020000014.1:879967-891246 GCA_010014835.2 Apostichopus leukothele | reverse complement strand
GTTGAACCCAAGCGGAGTGCGCGAAAAATTTCGGTTATATTTTTCGGGCAAGTCGTTACAGCCCCCCCAAATCAAATTGGGCTCCTATGCCTGTACATTATGACTTTCCTACCTGCGATCAGAGCCCCACTTCTCAAAGGGAAGAGGCATTGCTCCAGAATTCCTACTGCAGTCAACAAATGGACAGAGCTCTCTTCTTCTTCTTCGGTTGATCTGGAGTCATGTCCACCAATGAAATCTGAAGTAAAACAAGCAATGTTCTCACTACAAATAGCCAGTAGGAACAAAATCCTAAAACAATAACTTTTTGACACTGTTAGTGTTAACGTGTCAATATTCAAAGCAATAAAAGGAAAAATAATGCAGGTAATGTTTCTACACCTATTCCTGTTTTCACATCCTTAAATCTTTCAAAAACAGCAATCTACAAACTTTTTGGCCTACAACCCAGAAGCTTCCACGAAGACAGAGCCATGACCCGGCACACCCACACCCCTCGGGTCACCCACACCCCTCGGGTCACCCACACCCCTCTGAAACGTGAAGCTAACTTGGAGTTTGTACCTAGGCAATTAAGCTACAAAATTATAAAGTGCATTTTTAACGTCTGGAAATTCCTGCCAGTCACCGAAAAACTTTTTACAACCTACTGTTGAGTCAAGCTCCATAGTTTGCAGAACATCGCTTTAAAATGTATACGCTACATGTGTCAAGCAAAAATTAGCATAAGCTGTATCTGGTAAGTGTACAATATTCTGTACGTCATGTGACTATCAGTTTAACTATGGTTGGATTTTTTTAAAGCGATACATACCTTCTAAGTACATATTACTTAAAACTAGGTGAAAACAGCTTTCGAACAGGGACCCTGTACTAAACCTATTGCCATATTCAGCTCTAGGAAAGGGGAACTTGGTGGAGAGGCGGTTCTCGTTATCTATGTCTTACGGGGGAGCCAATCAGAAGCCACAGTACGAACCTTTGCATAATGAGAACAGGCTTATGTTTGGGGTAAGGTATCACACTCCTTTTTTATTGGATGCCACCCAGAGCAGCATGAAAAGGATTTTAAGAGAAATTTAACAAATTAATATTCATTTATTACATGATTTATTAACAACCATACAATTTGTTTGTAGTGCTATCTATACACACTGAAGACAATGCGATGCAACTCTCCCTTGACAGTACATACATGTTCATTAGACAACAAGGTTATAAAATTACTTCCACTTGTACTTTGTTGTTAGATACTCTGACCAGCATATATGCAAAGGTTTTTAACAACAAACATGATCCTCATTGGATCAACAATATGACAAGAACATTGAACAGAGAAATGGTGGTACCACGCAATTTTTGTTTTCAATTTTTTTTCATTTATCCATTCTTACGAAAGCCAGAGAGGAATTTAAATTACCGGGTGAGTCAATTAAAGTGGATCTGATCTGACTTAAACTGAACAAATTTGAAAATAGCAAAGAATTATTTGGCATTTTCTCTGCTTTTGCTTTTCAAAATTGTCCTTTTTTTTTAATTAATTTAATTTCATAATAACATAATGGGACTGTACATTTGCACACAGAAATCGCCTTTGATGCAAGGTAACCTTTGATTTGAAGGGCACTTACACTTCTTACATGTTCTTAGCCACTTTATTTGGAATCCTGTGTCCTAGCCTGGACTTTAACTGAGTAAAAATATGCAAATTCAGTTGGGCATTTGGTTATGCACTTCTTGTTGAAACTCTAGTTTAATAGACAATCACCTTTCTGCTGTTTTCTTTTATTTTGATTTGGTTTTGATTGATTTCTTGTTCATATCTGAGATTGAAATCAGATCACAATAAAGTTCACTAGCTTGACCAATCAAGGTTTATTTCAGATTATTAATTTAAAGGAAAAAGGTCTTGAAGATTACCAATGATACTGTTTTGTTTTTTTTGCATGTTATTTATAATATTTCTTTGACATAAAAAAGTGTTCAAAATTTATTTAAATTCAGTTCAAATCAAGTGGTCAGGAAATGCTGTCATGTAATGCAAATTAATTCCTTAATCAGGCTTGCAATGTTAAATCATTCTGACTTCTGTTGACCTAAAATGACCGCCACCAAAAATGGCCTCCACCAAACCATTTGAGATTTATCCAGGTCCAGCATCTATATTTATATGCAGTTTGCACAAGAAGTAGCTCAGCCCATGGTTACACTGCTAAAAACTCCCCATTCAGTGCTTTCTATGCACTTCTATGCATGATGGTTGACAAGCTCTCAGGTTGTGTTTTAATAACAATATACTGAGAATATGGATATCAACATTAACAAACAGATAAACACTTTAAAAGCATTGCCAAATTTCATTTTACAGACACAATTGGTAAGTCATACTTTGCCTGGACTATTTTTGACAATATTTCAAACTTTTGTTTGATAAAGTTCAAAGTTCAAAGTGGAAAATTGCACAATCTCTGCCTGTTATCAGATTCAACAGACATTTCAAGTCTTTTATTTATTTTTTATCACATGGATTAGTAGATATACATAAAATTGAGCACTTATCTCGGAAGTACTGTTGACAACTTTATCACTCAATTACACTTGGATGTTTGATCTAAAGAAGAATGCTAGGTATTCATGAGAGTTGAGATATTATCCAAAAATATGTTGTCATATGTGGAACCCATGATGTAAATCTCTCAATTACAGAGATAGCCTTTGACTGTATTACCTGAATGCTTTATACACATTCTTGCTTCAGACAATAGGACTATTGAACACAGGAAGGTGTATATATAGATAAAGCCCATAGATATTGCAATATTTATATAATTAATGCCCAACCTTAAACAAATAGTCTTAGAGATAAATGAAACTGAAAGGCCTTTGTTGTATTTGCTTCAACTTTAAAACTAATAGTACAGGAGAACTTTAAGCAGATCGGTAGTGCTGGTTAGGTATCATACACAGATATGAAAAGTCAGTCTATAGTCCTAACAGGTTCACTCAATGCATCATTTGATACTCAATGTACTTCAAGGGTTGCAAACTCAATAAACTGGGTATATTACACAAAAATACAGGACCCAGCATGGTGCCTAGGGTTTACCAATATTCATGATTTATAATGTCATTAATGGTCTTATTGAATAGAAGATCTATATATAATTGATATGACATTGAAATATCATGTAGAAAACATATTTCACTTAGATTTGAAAAGGAGCAAGACACATTCTTTGCTTCTGATAGTTACCATAACCCCCTTCACTTCCATTAACTCCCATCCCCAAGCCCAACATCTCACTGTTTATGTGGAAACCCTGTGATTACTATTGTCAGCTCTGGTATTGTTCAAGGTTGTTAACATTGTGTAGTCTACAGTCAGTGTAGCACATATCACAGGATGATTAAAAAAAACCTTTATGTACTTGTGAAGTTTGAGATCATGATGTTTCAAATCGGTATGCACCATTGGTGTCAGTTAAACATTGGCAATGTTGGCCAAATATCAGAATCAAAAGAGGGCATCACCTGCCAATATAGAGTAGATGCCAACAAATATTGTTGTTTTTAAAAAGTTGAAATTTTCTCCAAGCTATGTTTTATATATTTAGCCTGAGAACAAAAACATAGTAAAATTCCTTAAAAGTGCTTAAATTGGCTTTTGCAGGACTTAGAAGCCTACTGCACTCTATTTCGATCAATTATGTAGCTGAAAGGCCTGTCTAGTAAAGTGATAAAGCCTTTGTTAACCAAAGGTAGGAAAATTTTATCCAACAGCTGTTTTTTACTTATTATGTTTACAAGGTTTCAGACTTTGACCTCTGGTGACCGCCTCAAATGGATCATAATGCATGTGAACACCCCAAACAGGTATGTGACCATTGGTAAGCAGCTATTACAGTTTGTGCCCTCTCTAAACAACTACCTTCAAATATGGTGGATATGACTAGCAGCCTGTTTAATCTTGTTTCTGCTTGAGGTACCCATGTGTCCTCCATTCTGATGAAGTACCAATGGCCACCCTACCTTCAAGCAAGCTGTTTGCTTTCCTTTTTTCTCATGTAAAAATTCAGAAGTGTATCAGAATTTTCTTCTTTCCATGTACAGCCACAGTAAGTTGAAGTTATGAAATATCATTATTGGTATGGTATAGCTAATGTTACAGTTAACCAAGGGTGAGTGGGTTTTCTACTGAAGTAACTTACTTGGAGTACTGAACATTCAACATAATAATAATGTCATTGTTAGTTGTTACTAGCGATATAGAGTTTACTACTACTAACGATTGCGCAACTAATGTAGGGCCTAACTTACATTAGCAATAACAAAGTCGATGATCTTCTGAATACTGTAAAACCTAAAGCAGATCGCATTCATATGTAGGTCTAGAATCTAACTAGCCTAAAGCAAGTCTTTGACTAACATTAGGCCTACAAGAAATCCAATTTCGCGAAATCGACACAGAAGGTCAACAGAGCGAAATGTATACTTTCCTGTTTTTGATATATTTCCGTTAATATTACGTATGTTGAGAAGGCATATATATCAATAAGTGAAAACAGCTCTTTATTTGTAGAGAATGAGCAGTTTCCAAAAATATTGTTACCTTTATGTTAATATTTCGGTAGACGGATGCCATGAACGAAACTTCCAAGTCAAGCAGACGATACAACGCATTCCACAGCAACTATCGTAACTAGCCTAGCCCAGCTGATCAACGGACGCCGTTGGCCTAAAGGGAATATGAACAGAAATGTATAAATTTCTGTGATATGAAAAGTGATGGGGTGAGCATGCGCAAAACTTCGCGGGAGGGCAAAATATGTGCAAAATCTGATAGTTTTAGGCTGACAGCAAAGATTATGTGCCTCCGAAGGTATATTGTTTACGCTTATAGTAAGCGAACTTTGAAACATCTAAGCTCGCCCTGTTCCTTTGTACATAAAGTTTGGACAAACATTTCTGTATTTGTTCAACCATGGCTGTAAGTGAACATATGTTTTTAGAGACGTTTTCAGGTATATCCCTCCCCTCCCCAGCTTAAATTGTTTCTCTTTTACAGTTCTATATATGGCCTAGCCTAAAAATGTTAATGGTAAACAGTCATGTATGCAAAAGTTGCATAAACAAAATGCAAGTGGGGCAACAACTGTAATGGATGAAAGAAAGGAAAGAGGACAACAGAAAAACACTTGCCGTATCTCTTGCGCTTTATAGCATCTACAATGGAAACATACGATCGTGGTCCTTGTAGCCCTTTCACGTATATAAAATCCACCCCCCCCCCCAAAAAAAAAAACCTGTACCCGCCATAGCAACAACAAAACAAGACAATATTTTTCAATTTTTGCAAGTGTGATGCATTATGCATATGTTATTATAATTTGGCAGCTGCTTTGAATCAAAGTTAAAAATTGAAACTGATATGACGTTTGTCATTTCTGATCCATGTTTTCTCTCTTTATTTTTGCGTTGAACCATGATGGTTATATTATTTGAAACATTTGGATAAACAGATCAAAGTTAAGTTTAGAAATCACAGCTCTGTTATCGATGGCGCTATTGCATTCATAAACAAAAATAAGCAGATTACACACATTGTCCTACCCACAAATATGATATATAGCTGATGGCTTGAACCATCATGTCCCTTGCGCATTTCCATCACGTAGCCGTAATGTTCCCGTTTTACAATAATTGTATTGTGTAAGGAAAATTAAGCCAGTAATCATCATGAAACCCCTCGATTCCTCCAAATTATCATAATCTCGAAAGAACTGCTCCGACCGACTCACTGTAGAACTCATATCCGGTCTCCTCAACTTTTGGCAAGCAATTTGCAATATATGTATACCTATATTTATATATATTCAACTAAAGAGATTTCTCTATTTTGATAGCTTACCTCTGTGAAGCATTGTCGGTGGGGGAGGGAACCAGTGCGATGGGAGCTAGATTTAAAATTCGGCTCTAAATGGATCGTTTGAACTAGGCCGGCTATTTGTTGATACAGCTGATAGAACACCAAAACAAAATGCTTTGCAAAATCTTATTTTTCTACGATCTTGTTATTGTGAGGGCGGCATTCAAAAATGGAAAGTACAAAAGTACGTATTTGAACGTTTTGCTATGGAAGCGAGACTATGATTTACTTTGACTTATTCTGTATGTAACCTTTCAACAAATGGCTGTCACTAATGTGGAGCCAGAAATAGCTTGACTAAAACCTTGACACTTAGGGTCCAATAAAGATTGTATACGAATGTCATGGACAGACGATCTCCGTTTAATGACAACACTGGTCTTGAGAAAACGAAGGCTCAGAGTTGACGATGATATTCACCGTTAAATTGAGGGCGGCATACCGAAATACCATTAGAATCATGCGTGGTCCAACTTTACAGCGTGTCCGTTGATTAACACTAGATAAGGGACATTGTAGTATAATTATCACCAGTTAAATGTTCTTGTTCGGGTGGAGACACGGCGGCAGTGTTTCAAGGTCGGGGAGGGGATGGTTACTGACTGGGAGAACTTTTAAACTGAAAGATCAGTAGTATTACCAACAAATATCCTAGAAGTCAGATAATGGAGGTTCCTCCAGTGGTCAAATCTGAGCTTCTGCTATAAAAGTAGTTATCCACACTGAGACTTTAACCTATCTAGTTTAGAAACCTTCATTTGCTGGAAATGATACGAAGGACGAGAGCGGAAAGGAAAGTATTTTCTCTTAAGACATTTTATGCAGGCTAAAATTTGGAACCAATACCAATGACACACATGGAGGCACTTGATGGGGGAAGGGGTGGGATGGGGTAGGGCAGGTTCAGGTAAGTTGCAACAGCAACTCATGGGAGAATCATCATAGCTGACAACATATCTAGATATTAACGAAAATGTTAATTCAAATAATGTACATTTAAATGCTGTGATACTGTTTGTTTCTCTACTGCCATCAAATTAAGGCAAGGATCTGTTTGTTTGATAACATGCAAAATGATAAACTTGTCATTTATGTTCTAAATTCATTGAAATTTCAGTAATAATGCAAGTATTAAACAACAGTATCATCACATTTAAATGTACTTCCTACATTAGTTGAGGGTCTTAAAGAATAAAGCAAACTAAAATGTCAGTTTCAATTTTCCACAACTTTTCTTTTAATTTATTGCTCATATACAGACTGAAATATAGATTTATACTCAACAAATTTTGTTCAATCATTTAAGAAAAAATTTGGCAAACTTTTTTCGAGAAAAGATCAAAAATTACCAATGACCATATTTGGCAAGAAGACTTAAAATAGCTGCATCTACAAATTTGTGCATTCATATAAAAGTTTTTCACTTTTAACTTTCAATATTAATTTTTTACCCTGATCATATAATATAGTAAAGAACATATATTTTTGTTCTTTCAAAGAAATCCTACATGAAGGATAACACTGCATTTAACAGAGTTGTAACTCCCTGTTGCTATCTCTACATTTTGTCCATACCAGGCAAGAATAACGTTCATTTTTTTAACATCTAAGCACACAATATGGCTGGTTTCCAATTTGACAATGACACAACAAACACATCTCTCCCATAGGAATGTTGCATGTTTAACACACACATTAACTGTTGCATATCTAGTATCTACAGGAGGTTATTGCCCCTTGTGTCCCAAATTACAATATCACGTACAAATATATCCATGGTAAAAGTTCATTTGTAAACATTCAGTTTGTGACGTCGATGTATTCTTCCTCGACTGTCATCGTGCTGGCCTGTTCCTTAGCTGCGTGCGTCTTGACATGCTTGGACAAATGATCACTGCGCATGAATCTCTTCCCACAATCCTTGCAGACGAACCGTTTCTCTCCTGTGTGAGTCCGAAGGTGCCGTTGGAGCTCGTCCGACCTGGTGAAGCTCTTACCGCAGAACAACCAATGACAGACGAACGGTCGCTCCCCCGCATGCCAACGGAGATGGGCTTTCAGATGAGAGGTCTTACCGTAAACCTTGCCGCAGCCGGGAATGTGACAGATGTGCTGGCGTCTCTTGGTCGGGTCGGAGGACGAGTTAGAGTTCAAACAATTCGGACATCTGCACCTCCGGCAGCGTCTCGCAGCGAGCTTGGCTAGAGATACGCTCTGAGAGTCATGGTGCTCGAGAGATGGGTACGGTATAAACGACGACGCAGCGTGTGGACGATGGACGGGACCAAACGATGAGTACCCGATAGCTGGATATGGTTGATACGTCGGTACAGGACAGTACTGTTGAAGGTCCATAGGATAGACGCTGGTATGACATGGCGTTGGAGGTAGCTGGGCTGCCATCACCGATGAGGCGCAACAGCTGCATGGACGACAACACTGGGATACTGATTGAACCGGCACTGGTCTGGGAAGACAGCAAGCTGACTGAGGTGGCGCAGAGTGGTGACATGGTGGAGACAAAGGTGAAACCGCCTGGTACATTGCAGACTCCACGGCTGTGAAAGCACAGTTGTAACTTGGCTTCAGGGAACTGGGTGACTTTGGATATGGGTAGCAGTCAGCTGCAATTGGACTCCTTGGCTGAGGTGACGCAATGATGTGGTTTGATGGTGCTACAGGACTGGGAAGTTGCGATGGTGGTGGTTGGCCAATCTTTTTACAGGTCGCTGCTAGCATGGCAAGGGGACTAGGTCGGCTCAGGTCAGATGCCCCAGTAGGTGGGAGCTGTAAGATAAAAAAAAAATTGAAAAATATTAAATAACTAAATATGGAAAATCATTATATACCTTTTGCAATTCTTGTTAAGTTATAAAAATGAAAAATATAAAATAACTAAATATAGAAATCATCATTTGCAATTCTTGTTATGTTTTGGGCTGCAAAAACAAAGTCTTTATTCCCAATTTTTTTGTGAACATTTGGAGTACCCCATGGACTATTACACATTGATACTGAACACTTACATTTATACCCTGATAATTAATTACCTCAAGTCCTCACAGTGTATTGTTAAGTTATAAAAAATGAAAAATATAAAATAACTAAATATAGAAATCATCATTTGCAATTCTTGTTATGTTTTGAGCTGCAAAAACAAAGTTTTTATTCCCAATTTTTTTGTGAACACTTGGAGTACCCCATGGACTATTACACATTGATACTGAACACTTACATTTATACCCTGATATTTAATTACCTCAAGTCCTCACAGTGTATAGAAAATAGAATTTCATAGATGGACCATGCTGGTGGTTAACTTAACCATGGAGGTAAAAACAGACCTCCATGACTTAACTAAAATGCATGTCATATGCATCTGAAACACTCATGGTTTGACAAAAATGATAAACACAAAATCCAAAAAAAAGGTTTCATATGAACCTTAAATGCACTTAAAGTGTTGTTTGCGAACTTGAATGGCTCGCGAGATTTACTGAAACTATACTAAAGAGCTTGAACTTGGTCATTTTGTCTCTAAACTATATTACTGGGGGTAAACTATCGTTTTTTCCCCAATAAATAAGTGAAACTCATTGAATTTGTTGAATTAGTTTAAAGAATAGCCTATCGATGGAAAGTATTCCTCGATTCCAAAAACCCATGATCACATTAATTGCGACAATTTGAAAGCGCTCACTCTCAGCGAGAAAACCTTTCATGATAACATTTCAATTGAACTACAGCGAAGTTTCACTAAAATAAGTAAATTTGACACGTTTAACGGTACAAGCTTTGACTTCATGAATATTTCTAAGGATAGTACAACTTTGCAATTGACTTAACAAATTTAAGCTCCCATGAAAGTTTTGCAACTAGGAAAGAAAATATCATTTACTAAGAAAAAATGGTTTCAAATTCTTACCTGAAGAAAAGTATCATTGGGTTGATATTCCGGCATGATGTCATAGAAAAAAAACCTCCTTGGTTTATAGAAACGAATCCGGTAATAGGTATATGAGAAAATATGTGCAGAGCGTATTCGAGTGATATATATCAAGTGAACTATAAGATACGATGGCAAGGCAACGAATGATCGTTCTAAACTGGATTAGTGTAAAGAGCTGTGACTTATTTGTACAGAGACTTGCTTGAATAGAATCGAATCTACACCGACGCATAGCTAGATCTCTTTGATGTTACCGTCCGCCAATCATTACCCAATGATGCAGCTTTGTGTCATGCCGCAAACCAATCAGCATGAAGGATTTAGCGATGAAAGGCGGGCCGATCCATTAACTGCTGACAAAAGACTCGCTGCGCGTCTGTTGACAAGAAAAATAGGCTCTCATTATAAAACTAGCCGGGGAGGGCGGAGGTTTGGGCGGGCTAGGTAATGAAGGCATACAAGAGTGGCAATTTTGAACAAACAAATAATTGAATTCATTGGATCAAAGAAACTCATGCCGACAGTAAGTTGGTTCGATTGGCCAAAATAGGACCAGTGTCAATGATAAGTTAATGATATGCAATACTAAGTCACAGTCCAAAAAAAAAAAAAAATGTATGCATGGTTTTAGCTGTTATCTTTGTGGAGTGTACACATTGGGTTAATTTAGTTGAGGGACGAAACCATTGATAAAACGGTACTGATGAAAGCTGGTTATACCGACAGAGGACACCTAGCCTAACTCGGTCTTATGGTAAAAGGTTATTTTAAACCACCGTGCAAATGTGCATCCAGATATGAGGACACCGAAAGTGTTTCGGGGTGGCACAAGCCCTACGGCGTCAAATTTCTGAGCTTTGTCATAAATAAAAATAGCAAATATCGGTTGGGTTTTGCGGGGAATGGAAAAGTGTTTATAAAAGAGCGGAAAGCCTTCATTTATTTCATATTTTACGATGGAAAACTATATGATATTAAAAGCAAGACACATGGTCTGTTCTCTAAATGATTCGGGCAAACCTTTCTACAACTTAGACTGAATTAATATCTGTTGTTCAGTAATTTCTATACTAGTTATAAAAGTGCCATTAAATTATACTAGAATTTTTCTGATAGTAAAAAACTGCTTACGTCACTATATTTTTAAACTTTATTATTTCAATCCAAATTACTTTTCAGTGAGATCGGGTCACGTGTCTGTTTCCCATCTCCATTTTAATGTCATGTGAATCGAATTGATGTAGGAGGGGGAAGGCATGGGGAGGGGGAAGGTATAGGGCAGGGGGGGGGTGAGAGATGGGACGGGGAGGGGTGATAGATAGGACAGGGGGGGGTGACAGATATGACATGGGAGAGGTGACAGATATGACATGGGAGGGGTGACAGATATGACATGGAGGGGTG
>JAAAKB020000014.1:833348-847785 GCA_010014835.2 Apostichopus leukothele | reverse complement strand
TATATATATATATATATATATATGAATCTATATATGCTTACTGAGTTCAATTTTCTAGATAGTTCAACCTAGATAGTTCACCCTGTAGACAGTTCTGACTAAACTTTAATGCATCTTAGATTTCGTTTCTTATGTATATAAACTCTACATTAGGCATGCTTACTAAATCTTCCTTGTTTCAAGTACTGTATGTACAGTCACTTTTGTAATTTACTAAAGCATAGTGTTGCACACAGATATAAGCCTGCACATGTTACGATATCAAGTCCAGGAAATTGCTTTCCTGATTGGAATATAAAAAAAAGGAGCTACAGACATGTCTCAACATGCAAAGGATTATGGGTAGTAATCCCATCCACTTTGATCATCACTCTATAGGATATGAGTCATTTAGGGAGGATATTGCACAACAATAGAAACTTCACGAAAAACCAAGTACTACAGTCCTGCAACTGATTAGATGCTCATGGCAACTGATCAGCAAAATTGCGGTTGGTCGACTCACCCTGTAACAAAAACAACAAAACTTGATGGTTTTGGTGTATATAAACAAATGAAGATGCTACACCTGTCTCCTCTCCACATATGCACAATCCTTAGATCAACCACAAACTTCAATCACATATAGTATTGTACTACCATAGCTATCTTTACCACTACTGACCTCTGACCTCCCATTTCCTGATATATATCAACAAAGGCATACTTACTGTTAATTTGCATTTATACCCATTCTAAAATCAGAAATCATGTGACAAAGTTTTCAAACTTTGTTCTCAGCTGAAAATCAAACAAGTTGGATCCACACATCAAGTATGAATTCACTAACATGTAAGCCAATGGTCACCATTTTCCTAAGAATCTTAATTGCATTATCTGTACACATACAGTGTACTGTCCTCTCCCAAGTCCAACCTACTGCAGGCCTATTACCCTGTACGTGTCCTATTTGCAAAGGTTTATTTTGAGCACACACTATACACGACTTGCTATATAATATCTGACCATGCGGGAATTGTTTCACTTGCGCTGTGTACTTTTTTTGTGGTCAAATTAGTTTTCTTCATCTAACCCATCATTCATTGAGCAGGAGATGTTTGTTCATATGATTCAGAAACAAGTCTAGACTTGTTTCTTGAATCAATGTCTTCTATAAGATTGAGAAGGGTACTTCAATTATGGAATTTCTTTTACTCCCACTCAAAAGGAATGAAGGGTCACTGTGGATATTTTGCAAATCTCTTCCCAGAGATAAACTTAATTATATATATTTATTTTGCTTAACAACCTTTTGCAAGATTTCTCAAGATGAGTAAGAATGGAACACTCTCTCAAGGTACCTCATGTCTCTCAAGGTACCTCATGTCCAAGTTACCTCTCATGTCCAAATACAAGGGTGACTCACTAACAGGAAAGCTTATGGAATGGTAACCTCATGTCTCTCAAGGTACCTCATGTCCAAGTTACCTCTCATGTCCAAGTACAAGGGTGACCCACTAACAGGAAAGCTTATGGAATGGTAACCTTATGTCTCTCAAGGTACCTCATGTCCCTACAAGGTACCTCATGTCCAAGTTACCTCTCATGTCCAAGTACAAGGGTGACCCACTAACAGGAAAGCTTATGAAATGGTAACCTTTAACTTTTCTTGTCCAAATCTTCTAGACCAATGTGACCTTGACCTTTTATTTCTATCCTTGTTGAATTTATCATACATCATTAGTCTCAGTCTGAGTCATTTTATCCTAAAGGTCTTCTTTGTGAGAAAGTAAAGTGATAGATGGAGTGAGGATGTTAAGAGGGGGTTGAGGGGGTTGAGGGGAGGGGTTGACTACAAGTTACACAACATAAGGATAACTTCATAGATATCAACAGCCATGACAAACGTGTATTTGAATGGGCAATGTGAATTGCTAGTTTGCTACTTCAGTTACCAGAATTTTAACCGTTCATGTTACAGCAATTAATTTCTCTTATTATTACTAAAGCCCCCCCAAAATATTTACCTCTCTATTTCCTGCACCACCAGGCATTCTTTCAGCAACAGCTTGAGAAACACTCACCGCTGGTCACCTACCTATCACAGAATTTAGGAGCTCAAGATAACATCCTGAGAGCCCTAACAGATGCCAATGCATCCTACGCCGATTCTAGGAAAGTCACCTCAGACACAAAGCAAAAGTAAGTTTACAAAAGTCTGATTATGAAAAATCTTTCTAGACTATTTGGAAATAATTTGGTTTACATTTTTTATCCTGCTAGGATCTTCTTCAAAGGTACACAGTTTGTCTTTGAAGAAAATCTTACTTGGATCAAAATGTCAGGCTGTTTAATTTGTACATTTTCCCTACACAGGCTTTTTACAGTACATAAGCAGTTTGTTAATAAAAAAATTCTCTCTTTTGAGATATTTTGTGTGTTACTGTGTTACTAACAACAGCTAGTTTTGATTGAAACATAGTTTTCTCCTCGTGTGTAAAATATCTTGTCACAAAACATTTCATTATTATATTAGCATCAATTTTTAGTGAAGGGCATCGGTATCGGCTAAAAATTTCCTGCAGGTTCTAATCTCCCAGGTAATTAAATGAATCAGACATTGGGAGGGTTAACTTGTGTCACCTGTATGTTTGAGCATTAGTGACCATTATAAGACTGTCTAGCATATTTTGGGCCAGTATTAATTATCTTTGATGCATGGAGTAAAGTCTATACCTTGTCTACATTAAGATAAGTTACATCGCCAAGACCTGCATCAGATTCTTTGCAGACGAACCTAATCCTAAATTATGGAACATGCAAGTTGAAATTCTTGTCAATTAGTAAACCACATTAGCAATATGTATGTCCATTCATTATATTTGATCAAAGTTTTAAGTTTACTGAATTTGCATACATGTTTGTTAAAGTAAATATTGTATGAACATGATCTAAATAAACTTAGATTTGTTACATGAAAATTTCTTCCATGCTGAAGATTTCGCAGATGAGTTGAATCATAATCTAACGAAACTGACCAAATCTTCTAAATATATCAAGTAATATTGACATACCAGCCATAACAATATCAATATTTATTAAGTTTAAATGCCCTGAGAGTAGAATATCAATATTTACATTCATGTTGTCGAAAGAGAAGGATAGTATGTAAATGATCCGAGTAAAGCGTAGATATTTTACGTGATAATTTCCTTTTTACATTTAATTTCTGTCCTCCCATGAATAATCACTCTTTTGTTTATTTTGCAATGTCATTCCTCAGGAGGGAAGAAAAAATACAAGAGCTAATTACATCCTACACAGTTTACGATGATTTGATCGCCAAGTCTCTGAAAGGGATTGACTTTTACAAGAAACTGGAGGGCACCGTTACAAAGCTCTTGGCGAAGACGAAGGAATTGGTCGAGGGTTCTCAAAAAGAACGCAGTAAGAAGATCAGTACCTTAAGAGGTAGGTCGACATTGTCTTCACCAATATTTTTTTTATTGAAATCAACTGGAAGAACTATTCTGAATGTAATTAAAGAAGATTTGTGGTCATGATAAGAAGGGAATTTTGCTAACAGCAGCTAGCTGTTGTTCCAACATGTAGCCTGTCTCTCGAATAGACTTGAGACCAAAAAAAGTTACTGTACATTACTAAATTGTGAAATTAAGATCACAAAACTTGTTTAATGACTTGATTATTATGCAGCAGCACAATTGTACATTTGTATAGTACAGTTTTCAATTTTCTACAGCAGATTTACAGAAAATAATGTTTTAAAAAAGACATGTAATGCACATTATGGAGTCTTTGTACGTTATTTGGAGAAAAACTAGCTTGATTCGAAATAGCTATAGTATTTTAAAGATAGTCAGCAACAAATGTCTTGTCATGCATATTCATGTATCTACGAGTCATATCAGCCAATCATGTCTTCTCTTATCTTATTGCATCTATCAAACTGTTTGAAACATGTATGGACTGTTTAGAACACTTGCTCATTTGCCTTTGAAAAATTTTAAATAAAAATAATAATAATAATAATAACAAATATTTGCTCAAAAGAATTTTATCTTGTTTTAAAGTCCATAAGATGATCGAGATTATAAATACTATTTTAGGCAACATGTCGAACAGAAAAGCTGCAGCAAAGCTGCATCAATATCAAACAATAGAGATTATCTCCGCAGACTAGCTGGGCCTATTGTGTGAAACTGCCGACACAGCATGGATGCACGATTAGCCAGGCCCCTCGACATCCTACTTTTGACACAATTGCCTTAAGTCGTATTAAACAGTATGCCTCATATTAACTTGAAAATTGGTATGAATTAGTGAATCCTCCATTGTCGTTATTTAAATTTCAGCTCCCCAGAGACCATTTGCACCAAAACCAGTTGCCCCAGGTCCTGAGGTACCACAGGGTCCAAAGTTATCAGACTTCTGGAAACCTAAATCATCTCCAGATAGGAAAAGGGAAAGAAAGGACATGACTTCCACTCTTCCGGGTACTCCATCTGGGTACATGGTATCTGGTAGCACTGGAGTACCAAGCTCAATGGGTCAAGGACCTGGTCCTTTACCCTCCCAAGTACCCATGCAGTATGGTCATTTTCCTTCACAAGCAGGGCCAGCGGCTTCTCAAACTCCTCAGATGCCACCCGTCTCAAGTCATTTGCCGAATCCTCAATTACCACATTCTGCTCCCAATGTCATGCATACCATGCAGCCGACATCATTACCACACGAGAACCTGACCGGTGCAACTCATGGTAACAGACCACCGCAGATACCAACTGGACATCAAGTATTGCCCAGTTCGATGAATGCGCCTCAACAACACCCAGCAGCGGCCATGCAGACGAGTCGAGCTGCTACCCTCCCACAACAGAATACAACTCTACCCGCTAGTGTTCAACCACCTGGAGGTCTTCCTCCTTCCACACAGATTAATCAACCGTCATCTACCATGGTGCATCAGACGCGCCAACCACAGTCATTGCCTCCAGGATCTGCATCCTACCCGACCGCTCAACCATCATCTCTGCCACCAATGGGACACCCACATCCTGGCGTTGCAATTCCAGGAGGGGCTCGTCTTCTAGCTGGGCAGTCTCCATATGGTACCAACTTGCCAAATCAATATGGGCAAAGAGGTGTGCCTCTACAAGGATTCCCTGGGGAATCTCAAATCCCAGCAGTTCAACAGAGTAGTCCATCACCACACAGCCAAAACCAAAACACATTGGCTCAGAGACCAACCACAAGTCCAGCTAATTCAGTCGGTCATCAGCCAGATGTGAATCAGCCATTACAGTCAAATATTAGTCGACCAACTCCTGTCCATCAACAACACACCCAACCCATCAATCAACAACCCATCAATCACCAACAGCAGCCCCTGAACCAACCCCAGTCTCTCAACCAGCAACATCCCAACAACCAACATCCCAACAGCCAACAACATCCCAACAGCCAACCACATCCCAACAGCCAACAACATCCCAACAGCCAACAGCAGCCTCTCAACCAGCAGCAGCTCTATAGTCAACAAGGACGAACACCTGGAAATCAGTCAGCATTCAGTGTACCACCACCACAACAACCTGTTAGCCAGTTTCAATCTGTTGATCAACAACTACCATCTAATCAACAGACAAGACCATCTGGTAATACACAAATGTACAACCAACAGCAGCAACAGCAGCAGCAACAGCAGCAGCAGCAACAGCCTCCTTTCCAACAGCAGCAGACATTCAGTCCTCAACAGCAACCCTCTGGTCATCAAGGTCTATATTCTCATCAACAGCAGGCTGGTAGCCAACAGGTACAACACAGACCTAACCAACAGTTGCAACCCACCACTGGCAATCAACCTATGTCAGGTCAACAAGTACCACCAGTAAGCCAACATCAAGTTTTCAACCAGCACCATCCTGCTGTCGGTCAGCCGCAGGCGATAAATTCTCATGCGCAACCGCATCTGCATGGTCAGCTACCGACCGTTGGGCCGCAGATACCAAGCAGTAAATCACAGAACGCAAACCAGCAACAACAGCATGTAGGGCAACACCAATCTGTCAGTCAAGCTCAATCTGTTAACCAGCAGTTCTACCATCAACATCCAAACAGTCAATCCTTTGCTGGTAGTCAACAAGCGGTGACCCCTAGAAACATCGGTAATCCACAGACCTCAATGCCCAAATTGAATCCAGTTAATTTCTCACCCCAGGGTCAACCATTCCCACCTGTCAGTACATCTGTGACCAATCAGCCTCCTAGTAATCGTGGACCACAAGGGTATCCTCTGAGGATGCCCTCAGGCCATATACAACAATCAACAACACCACCTTCAAGTCAATATCAACAATCAACAAATGTTCCTCGACAGCCGTCGAGCCAAAGCTTTGGATCACCAAGTCATCTACAACAATCACAACAACAAAGGTTTTCACAACCTGGATCTTCTCAGTACCAAGTAAGACAAACGGGGCCATCTCAAACTACACCTGTATCCCAATATCAGCAGCAACCATACCACCAACAGGAGCCACGCCAACCGTCCTCCCAGGGTATGCAGCCACATGGATACCAGTCACCTTCAAAGGTACCTCACCAGCAAGGCCCACAACAAATGCCAAGATACCCAGTAGCCACATCAACTGGACCTCAGCCGGTATCCGTGGGTCAAAGTTACCCAACTAATCAATCGGTCAATCCCGTGACCAACGTTAATATGAGACTGAAATCCGAGCAACAGAACCTCCCGGAACCGACATTACGACCGACGAAACTCACAAAGGATTTGTTATCATCCAGTCCAGAAGGAGGGAGTCCTTTGAGGCAATCTGACATCTTGGCACCACAAAACGTCAAGTCTGATCAAACATCTGCAGTAAGAGAATCCGAGACAAAGCCAGTGGTGACGGATAGTCAACCACAGAGCTCAGTGGAACTTCTCAGTGGTCTACAGCAAGGACTAACTCCTGGCTTACAACAAATGACTAGCACTCGCACCTCTCAGTCAAATCTAGCTATTTTATCACAGCCTGTATCCAGCAGTGGAGTAAATGCCGCTACAGTTCCTCCGAACTCTAACTTAGCTATATTGTCACAGCCTATGGTCAGTGGTGACCCCAGACCACAGCCAGTAGGGGCCATCAACCAACTGGACGTAGTGACGAGGCAACAAGCGGTCGGTGCGTCGGATGGGGAAGACCCGTACTTGGATAAAGGACTGTTGGATCGGTTTGTGGATGAGGTCGAGAGGCTTGAGAAGTACGTGGAAGGATTGAATCGCCAGATGCTCAGTGGACCAACCGTCCTGGACGGTGTCTGGAAAGTAAGTATTTAACTGTTTATCTGTTGTACAGTATTCGATGTGATGTGTTGAACTCTTAGTAATATTCTACATGAGACGATAATAGTGTGTAATGTGGTATGTTAATGTACTGTGTGACATAACTCCTTTGCAGTGTTCTTGAACCTTCTTCGATAATGTCCGGTATAAAAGGATAAACTAATAATAGTGCTTATGATGGTGAACTGTGTTCTGTTGTTGATTATGAACACTTCGTAGTGTTTGATGTAATGTGTTAAACTCTTAATTCTTAAAAATGTGAATTGGTTATCTCTTAGTAGGCAGTAGAGGTGAACTCTCAATAGTGTTCTGTGTGACAGTTTGAACTCTTTGCAGTATTCTATCAGATTTGATGAACTCTTAGAAATGTTCCATTTGAATTGGTTAACTTTTAATAGTGAGTAAGGTGGTGAACTCTCAACAGTGTTGTGTGTGACATTTTGAACTCTTTGAAGGGTTCAATCAGATTTGTTGAACTCTTAAAAATGTTCCATTTGAACTGGTTAACTATTAATAATGAGGTGGTGAACTCTCAACAGTGTTCTGTGTGACATTTTGAACTCTTTGTAGAGTTCAATCAGATTTGATGAACTCTTAGAAATGTTCCATTTGAGTTGGCTAACTTTTAATAGTTAGTAAGGTGGTGAACTCTCAATAGTGTTCTGTGTGACAATTTGAACTCTTTGCAGTATTCTATCAGATTTGATGAACTCTTAGATATGTTCCATTTGCATTGGTTAACTTTTAATAGTTAGTAAGGTGGTGAACTCTCAATAGTGTTCTGTGTGACATTTTGAACTCTTTGTAGAGTTCTATCAGATTTGATGAACTCTTAGAAATATTCCATTTGAATTGGTTCACTTTTAATAGGGTAAACTCTGAACAGTGTTCTGTGTGACATTTTGAACTCTTTGTAGAGTTCAATCAGATTTGTTGAACTCTTAAAAATGTTCCATTTGAACTGGTTAACTTTTAATAATGAGGTGGTGAACTCTCAACAGTGTTGTGTGTGACATTTTGAACTCTTTGTAGAGTTCTATCAGATTTGATGAACTCTTACAAATGTTCCATGTAAATTGATTAGCTCTTAATAGAGAGTAAAAAGTGGTGAACTCTGAACAGTGTTCTGTGTGACAGTTTGAACTCTTTGTAAGTCTTATGTCAGATTTAACAATGCTTATATATATATGAAATGAATGGTAAGCTCATGTGTAAAGTGGTGAACTCTAAACTGTTAGGCAATTTGAACTTTGCCATCTTATAATTATTTTGTTTTCATCTCAGGATGTCAACGACGACCAAGATAGAGAAACGAGGCAGTTTTCGATCTCCGTAGCGAGGTGTTACCCAACAAAGAACAGATACCCTGACGTCATGCCTTGTAAGTAATATTTGTTACGATTCTAATTATAAGGCATCACAAAGCAGGTTTCTAAAAACAAACATGACATATGAAGTCTTGTTTACAATGTTTCTTTTTCAATTTACTTGATCTGCTGTGAATCCTGCACTTCTCTAATCAAGGTCCTTCTCCCTTATGAGTATCACACTACATATCGCTGGGAATAATAAATCTGTTACCGCATATCACAATGCTATACAAAATGATAAAACTGCTATATAAGAGGCCAAAGATCCATAGCAACTTTATTAATTACGTAGGAAAGGTAGTTTTTAATCAGAGACAAATTTTGAACATTAAATTATTCCCTGTGTTGTGTAGTGGTATGAGAAGTCCTTCACATCAATACTAGATGTGTATATATGTGATAATGATAATATATGTGATAATATATGTGATAGTACTATAGTGTTATTGTATGTAGAATCCTGGACACTGTTTGAATATTAGTCAATAAATACAAATTTTGACAGGGCACAGTTTATTGGGTATAACATAGAATTAAAAAAATGGTCAAATTACTAAACAAGTGCAAAGATAGACAACACATTTTGAAGTCAGATTCAAAAGTATTTTCCATATTTTATGATGAATATATTAACAAAATGCTGAATTCTTCCCTTTTAAACAATTTCATAAAGCTTGTCATCCATTGGCTGGATCATTACAAGTTGAGAAATATGAATATCTGGTTAAGGATTTATTTATGTTGTTGATGGAAGCAGGGTTCTCTAAGTGCTGCTGGTGGTGACAGGTTGCTGCGAGAGTTTTCACCGAATAAATTAATTAGTTATAAAAATGATGACAGATTATAAAACAGGTGTCTCTGGATGAATTGATTAAGATAAAGGAGAATGAAATGGTTCTTTCAGGAGAGAAATAAATCATCAAATTGTAGATATCCATCCTAGTTATGTAAACTATGTGATTGCACCTTTTGGTATGCTTTATTGCACAATACTTTTCACTGGCTTTAAAGAGATGGTCTCATGGCAGAGTTTAACAACTCTGTTAAGGTTTTTACTGCTATGAAGAAGTAAACAGCCAATCAAAATGCTACAAATTTAATGAAATAGCATGAATGCACCTGGCAACAGTGGATCAGATAGTTCTCCTCACTGTAAATTAGGTTCAAGAGCTTATGAGTCAAAAAACCAATAAGATCATGCAAATTATTTTATCAAGAGAGGTGAGTAATAAAAGTAGAAGAATTATGAAAAATGTAGTTTCGGGGCATTTTAAAATACATTGTAATTAACAATTAGGTCATAAAATAGATCATGGGCTCTTGATAAACATTTGTCATTAAATTATGAAAGTTAACCAAGTTAACTTTTTTGTTATGTAGCTGGACTGGGTTTTGTGGACAGAGATTGTAAACCCCCCCTCATGCAAACACCAAATAACAAAATATATTTATAATCTCTAGTTGGAAGCAAGTTGTTCAGATAGTGTGATGTCATCATAGTCGATGCTATGTAATAGCATTACGTTGCTATGGAAGCCTTTGTTGGTGATTTTAACCTTGAAATGAGAAATACAGTTGGAGTGATTGCTTAGTAATCAATATTTCAATCAAAATATTAACAGAATTTCATCAAAATGCAACTTTATTGTCGAAGGATTTTTTTTTTGGCTCTGTGAATAAATTGTTTAATTATGATGAAGACAAGCAATTTATGTATTTTCTCAGTTGAATTGCAACAATGACATCATTCTCAGTACTGTTGCCAGATGCAATCACAAGATATCACCAAATTTGAAAATTCATTTATCTTAGTCATACAAAATGCTATTAGGGTTTGATCTAAGAAAGTTGCAGAAAAATTTCAACAATTATGTAAAGAAATCAAGTTTACCAACCAGAATTTTCCTTCAAAGGTTCAGTATCGCATCCATTTTTTTTTTCATGTTCTTTTTGACCCAGTTTTCTTTTCATAAGCATGTTGGACAAAAATCTTACATGATTTCTCATTCACAGACGATCACAACAGAGTCATGCTTAAGACGTCAAAGGACGACTTCATCAATTCCAGTTACATCAGAGATCTGTCGCCCTCTACGCCCACCTTCATTGCTACCCAGGCGCCGATTCCTACAACAATGGAGACATTCTGGCAAATGATCTATGAACAGCAAGTTTTCCTGTTGGTTATGCTCGTCTCGTCCAAGTCAAAGGTACGTCATGTATTCTTACCGGTGACACGAATCCTGCATCATATATTTGGCTTCTGTGATAAAGATCTTTGTGAAGAAGAACAACATCCTCTCACAGCTAAGGACATAAACCCAACCATCATTTGCTTATTTGACATATATCTTTCTGCTGATCAGTTTCGAAAAATTCTTGCTCCATTTATTATGATTATTATTATTTTACCAAATTTATATAGCGCTCTTTTCATGCTTAAGCATGTTCAAGATCGCTTTACAATGACAACAAAATGACAAAACTCTTAAAATAAGAATATGAAGAATAAAATTGACACAGCTTAAATATTAATATAAAAAATATAAATATATATAAACGAAGGAATAATTTTAAAAATAATATAGATTTGGGAGATATCCCAGTTTTATATGTCGTATCTGGGGAATAATCATTTTGTAAATCTGTGATATCATAGTACCGCTAGGAC
This sequence comes from Apostichopus leukothele, assembly GCA_010014835.2. Classification (NCBI taxonomy): domain Eukaryota; kingdom Metazoa; phylum Echinodermata; class Holothuroidea; order Aspidochirotida; family Stichopodidae; genus Apostichopus; species Apostichopus leukothele. Next base: position 836,399 of record JAAAKB020000014.1, on the reverse strand, counting down.
CCAAACCCAATTGCTTTCTCTACTTTTTGTCATTTTTTAATCTATTTTCAAGGTAGAATGTTAAAAAGTGTTAAATATACTGAAATCAATTGCCATCATTAGGTCTTGTTCAAGAAACTTGAATAATCAAGATTTCAGCATTTACAAATCCCATCTTCATACCAGAAAATAAATTTTGTAATAAAGAATGAAAATAAAAAACATAAGAATTTAAAGCAGATGTGGCTCGATGATGTCATATTTATACTTGATCAAGTCTTCAGCCTGGTGTAGGAAAGTACAGTTAATCTATGATATCTCCCAAGTGGAATAGATTCTTCCTAGCTGTTTGGGGGAAGATGTTCGTAGCAGTTACCTCTATCACACAGATGAATAATAATGATCAGGTTTTGTGTTTCCTTCAATACTATTTTTGGTGATGAAAAAGCTGGAAATTTTATTTTATTCACAAGTCCTTATGAAAGTGTATCAAAAGAGGAAATGTAATAATAAAGAAAGGACAATTATTCGGTAAAGTTAGGTTCGAATAATAAATAAACTCTATTGAAGCAGATAACAAGTAATTCTAAATTTGCTTAATTTGCTCAAACTATCAAGAAGCTTTAAAGAAGTGGATGTTTATCGTTGGGAGATTCTACTAAACTTGCAAGACATGGGCATATTTATACCATTTTGTAGAAATTTGTGCAATTATTGTTATTGTAGTATTTCCATGCAAATTTTTCTATTGTCCTGTTTTGTGTGCAAGGGCTCATTCACTCCTTGCTAAACTTTGATGTTTTTTATCTTTGTCACTAGTTTCCTTTGTACGTAACATTTCATCTACGTTCGTCTCTGTTATTCGTCAGCACGTCTCCAAGTTCCATTAGTATTGACTGGGATTAGTTTTACTTTGTTTTTTTCGTTTTTTAACCATTCTTTAGGGTACCAGTGAGTTTCACCAGTACTGGCCTTCAGAGAGGGGACAATCTCAACGTCATGGGGCATTCTCTGTGACCCTCCGAAGCTCTAAAAATACAGAGTTTCACATTGAGAGGTTTCTGCAGTTAAGACACGTACCGACCAAGCAAGTCCGAACTGTTCTTCATATGCAGTTCACAGCTTGGCCAGAATTGTAAGATTTTTTGAGATTAATCTGTTGCTTTCCTAATGAAATATGCTGCAGTTTGTCATGTCTGTATCTTTGTGCACCTGTTTGTCTTTCTGTGTGTGTTTGTTTATATTTAAGCTCACTAAACTCCAGATGTGAATATTAAGCAGTAGTACAGGAGACAGACAAGTTTACCAAGCTTGGCTGTCATGCAAACAATAGGTCACATATTTTAAGTATTATTCAAATTGTTGAGACGTGACAACAACAAAAAATACTCAGATTCGAGCAGATTGGACTGGTTTGTCTACAATTTTGTGTTTATTAACAGTCATAGTTTCTGAAATATAAATGAAACCCATTTATCTTACACAATTGGTAAGATTTTAAAAGTAGAATTCGTTTTATAAAGTTTTCATGAAACAATAACTTCATCAGAAAAGATAAGTGTGTGATTTTGGTCAGATATTAACAAAGCTTAAGTGCAAATTTAAAAACAACAAAAGAAAATTAAATTAATGGCTGGATGCAAGTATTCTGGCTGAAGTTGCCTGATTAAAGCAAAGTTGCTAACATTTTCTGAATCGTTTGGCAAAAACCACATCCTCATAACATTTTGTATTGCAAATATATGAATTTTTCAATTTTTTGTGATATTTTTTAAATGTATCAGGCAACAGCAGAATGGATTGGTATCTTTCTGTCACTTTGGCTGAAAATGTCTTTAACTTTTTTAATAAGATTTTTCAAAGAGGAAAAGAATATTTCTACAAAAAAAGATTTAGGTGAAAATTCTCAGTACATAGAACATTGACAGACTCACAAATATTCCAAATATATCAGGTTTCAAAGACAAATGAATAATAAATTATAATATCCTAAGTAAAGCTTCCAAAGAGGCTTTGCCCAGATGACATCACAGACCCCCCCCCCCCACCTCCCCCTACTTTGATCCAACTTCCAGGAGTAGTTGAAGGTTAAACTAGTTAAAATAGGTTTACATTCAAGCAACCATATCTGATAAGAAATTGAGTTGGGGTTTCAACTAGCAGAGTGAAATAATTTTCTCTTCAATATGAGTTTCACATTGTTTGTCACTAGAAAATCTTAATAATTAATTTAAAAAAGAGCAGATATTAAAGTCGTTAGCCACATTAGACGACAGTTTACTTGATAGCACGTCATAAGTTCTTTCAAAGAACGTGCATTTTAATTTTAGAAGTAAACTACCAGTATTTGTGTGGTTTGAGATTTAGCGGTGTTAACATGACCACATTACCTGAATTTTGCTGATTCTATTATTGTGATGATTTCTTCCAATCTGTTGCAGTGGTATACCTGAGAAAGCCTCAGACCTTCTACAGTTTGTCAGTCAAGTCCAGAATTATCACCTTCAACAGAAGCAACTCACTCTACCTATAGTGGTCCACTGCAGGTAATAAACCATTTACTGAAAGTTGACCCACTCTATCTATAGCGGGCCACTGCAGGTAATCTACCATGTACAAGTTGATGACCCACTTTATCGATAGTGGTCCACTGCAGGTAATAAACCATTTACTGAAAGTTGACCCACTTTATCTATAGCTGTACAACTACCAGTGATGTACAGGAAATACCGTGTAGTTATTATGACTCACTTTACCCATGGTGGTGCAGTGTAGGAATAACCATGTAGTTAGTATGACTCACTTTACCCATGGTGGTGCACTGCAGATAATATCATACATGAAGTTAATGATGGCTCACTTTACCCATGGTGGTGCAGTGTAGGAAATATCATGTAGTTAGTATGACTCACTTTACCCATGGTGGTGCAGTGCAGGAAATACCATGTAGTTAGTATGACTCACTTTACCCATGGTGGTGCAGTGTAGGAAATACCATGTAGGCTATTATGACTCACTTTACCCATGGTGGTGCACTGCAGATAATACCATACATGTAGTTTATGATGACTC
>JAAAKB020000014.1:809279-823836 GCA_010014835.2 Apostichopus leukothele | reverse complement strand
CGAATTTAGAAAAACATTTTTAATGAAGGATATGAACCCAAATGCGGCCAAGCCAACCCCCCCCCCCCCCCCCCCCCAACTGAAAAATTCTCAAAAAAGTAATCCTTATTAAGGAATGATCCGTGTAAAAGTGATGTGCAATCTTGAATAACTAATACTTTTGACGAGAGTAGTGTAGCCCTATAAGAAGTCAATATAGCAAATACAGATACACTTTCCTCCTGTCTTTCGTTTAAGAAACGTCCAAAAACATTTCAGTTTTGCAAAAAGAAAGAGAGATACGATTCATTTGGTTATTAATAAGCCGGTGATTCAAGTTGATTTCGTATGGAACGCCAAAGTATACCATCCAATGATATATAATGATGATGATATATATTATCGAACTACATAAGTATACCGAAACATTAAAATGTGGTCATTTTATTGAAATTATATATTCTTATAAAATAGTATATGGATATGTATGATCTGAAGGTGATTCATATGCATAAAACACATCAGTTTAGTTAATGAGTGCAAACTTTTAACGTATCCTCATTCATTTTACCATTTCACATTTTTACTCATTGTGGTTACATGTATCATAATCCTGAAATGTCATTTCGCGTTCCACACAAACCGTTTGTCGGGTTTTCAAGAGCACGCCATCATACTGTTTGGTGGCGGCGAAACAAAATTTAATTAGCTAACTAGCACTTCAAAGAAAACCCGACAATCGCTAAATAAAATCCTGTTAGCCAAATCAAAGGAAAGCAAAATGAAGCCAGGCACATTTGCCTGTAGGCTATGATATTATGTTAGAAGAAAGGTTGATATGAATTTAACCAAAATTTAGTAGCCAAACTGTCTGGCTGTCGTTGCGAAAGAATTCAAAGTGAATTGGTTACCTAACGTCACTTAAATATAGGTATAAATCAATACCGCTCTTGAAGGGTACGAACACGCAATTCTCCCTGACCCACCACCCCCCCCCCCTCGCAGGCTTGCAGAAAATTGAAACAGTCGCGACTCATTATGCCACAAAACGTCTGACTCATCGGATAGGAGGACCATGCGTAACAAGGCTGCCAGCCACGAGACGTTTGGTTTCTACAAAGTTGGTTAGTGTCGGAATATCTACTATATACCGACGAGGCAAGTTCCCAGGGCATAGAGGGGCCTCAAATCAAGGGACCTACTGGAACATGTAGTTTGATGCTTTAAATGCCACAGAAAAGTTCATATTAGTCTCTGTTCAGTTAAAATCAATTTTATATAAAGGGAAAGGGTCTGATGTCTCGATCCTATAGTAGGATCTCCGTCCAAGCAGAACTGCATTTAATATCGATAATTACACCATAAATTTATAGACAGAATAAAGGACAATTAGACGAATAGAAGCAGAAGATGAGAAGGCTCAGGAGTTAAAACAATGGAAAGTTAATTATACTCTATTACCATCATAACTCCCATTGATAAATTTAGCCAATTTAACATTTTGCAAGTTAATGGGGATTGGGGGGTCTTTTCACCTATGACGTAATTTGCATATCAGCAATATAATGCAATATGCATACTTATATGCACTCATAAAGAAGTTTGCAATTTGACATTTTGCGTAAATTTGATCAATTGTTTACTTTTTCTATTTGATTAAGCTAACAGTTGGTTTCAACATGATGAGTTACATCCATCGTAAAACTTTGCTGCAAATTATCAAAAACATAAGATTCAACAAGATCCTTTAAGAAAGATTGTTCAAATGTTTGCTTTATGTTAAACGAACTATTCGTCACTGTTGAATGTTGAAATATTATAAGTAATCGGTCCATCAGCTTTCAATTAAATCATGACGGGTTGATTACGTAATAAATGAGAGGAATGTATCAACTTAATACAACTTGTAACGTTATTCAATTATTCTGAAGAATATTCCTAATTTATTAAAGGAATAACATTTCGACGGTAACTTAGCGTTTTCGTTTCTGCGATATCATTCACTTCTTAATTTAAGTTAAATATAGTTGTTACGTATTTATGTAATCACGGGTCACGTGACAAATCTTTGAAATCCTCAGCCAACCGATATCTGTCGGCAATGCTCATACGCAATTTCACTCCGCAAAATTTAATTATTGAGTCATGTTTTTGTCTTAGCCGACCAATTTTGCAAAGAGAAAATAATTCGTTTTCTTTCCTTTTTTCTTATCTTGTTTTTCTCTCCCTTTAGCATCGGATCCCGAAATAAAACACATTCCTTTGAAAGGCAACCATTGATATGTCTGTGCGCTCTCCCCTAAGCACACGTCAACTTAATTTAATTCCGACCCACTGTCGACCCTGTCCTAGATAAGTCTATGATAAACCGGTCAAGAAATGTATCCTATATTCTAACCATTTTACAGGGCGACTTTCGTCACTTGGAATTGTTTACTGAATGAACTCTGGATACATTGATACGTGATACTTTTGTTTTTCTATCTCATTATGGATAATAAAGTGGTAGTTTTGGGTAACATTGTCAAGTACATTCAAAACTTACAAACGAATAGCCTAGGGAATGTCTATTAGGCCTTTACATCGTCATCTTGCGGCTTAATCCGATGCAATCAACCAAGGTCTGACGAGAGAGAGACGGGGGGGGGGGGGGAGGGCGCGATATAAGGAGCTGAACTCAATTAGGTGGCCAGAGAAATATAGGATAAAAACAATGTATTCATTATACTCTTTTTTTAATACGTGGAGGCTGTATATCTGTCGACACACATGTGCGAAGTTTAAATAGGACAAAGAAGTATATCAATTGGTCAAATGATTACATACAAACGGTATGAAAGCCGAACATATTCACAATTTTGAAATACCACGTTTTAAAGCAGGGGTTCTTTATCGGCCGTCCGCGGGCCAAATACGACCCTTGAAAGTTTCAATCCGGCCCGCTTAATAAAAAGCGACCCACAATCTTACACTTATCGGGTTCCAGGGCCCTTATGGCCTACATGCTATCACCCCCACTGTAACAAGCTCCATGAAATCTACATTCTATACTGTTAAAAATGTACCGTCCAATTTTAACACTGATTATAATTGCTATATATATATATATCTTCATATATTATTTCAAATGCACGGCGACTTAAAGTCTTTCCGTTAGTTAGTATACATCGCCAGATCGTGTAATCGCACCAGTAAATTGATAAAAATGAAATACAAGAAAATATTTCATTTTTAAATTAATACTTAATATTCTGTAGCGTATTACTCACAGTTAATTAATTTATGTTTTTACTTGCTTGTTTATTACGTTTTTTTTTCTTTCTTTTTTTTCTCATTCTTCTTTTTCTGTCCATTTTAAGCGAATTATTAATACAGTGAAACACGTCACTATATGTTGGTAACGATTGCACTTATATACATTAAATCTCTTTACACATATTGTCGGTACAAGATCAAATACAACTGGCGGCAAACTTCAAAGGAATTAACATCACTCCATACAATGAGCTTTACAAATAAAATTGAATGGATTGATTTACAATCAAATAAATTGTGATTGTGAAGAATAAATTTACAAGGCTTAAAAGATTTCGTTTTTTTTTTTTTTTTTTTTGCGGATGAAGAACGTGACTTAAGTGAAATGAATACAGTTGGTATATTGAAACTGACGTATTTATTAATGTGCGAAATCGACGAGATCTTGGCAAAATTACTCTATTTTAATCTAAGTGAGTAATGTGTTATTGACTTGCCTCTATCAGACAAATATGGGAACATGAATTATACATGTATTAATGATATCTGGTCACGTGACTGTGCACATCGTATTGAACCTGCATGGTAATAAACTTGATCAAACAAAATCAAGAAAGTGATTGTTAACTTTGGAACAAAAATTTAAAGAAGTGGTTAGGTATTTAAATAATTTTTAAAATGATTTTTAATTTTACTATCATATTATTTCTAGCTATTTTAAGATCAATTTGTCCTCATAATTTTTTTCCCAAATAGGAGTCTTCATTCTCTGAATTTTCTTTTCTTACTTTTTCTATATGTATGATTTTTATTATCATAATTAATATTTGTTCATATTTTTGTTATTATTTGTTAACCGTGTCATGCATTACTAAATAAGGTACAAAAGGGATCTCTTATGCATTTAGTTTTCCATATAATTAAAGAGAGAATTTATTTCCAAGGATAAACAAACTTTGATTTACGATAATTTTGTATGTGATTTCCATTATTAAAAGTTAATATAAATGTGATCATTACCATCATTTGGGGAGGGGGGGGGGTGTGACCTAATTAACATGAAGTATCATAACGAAGATTTAAGAGATTCAGATTTAAGCGAACGATTTTCAACATCTTCTCCATCACCTGAACATGATTTAATAAAGATTGAGTCACGTTAATTAACTATATTCGTGCTATTGTTTGATCAAGCAAAGAATATCAACGCAAACAGCTGTTTTAATTAGGCTTACATATGATGTGAATGTAGATAACATACTATAGTCAACCGATACACACATACATACATGCCTAAATTACAAATCATTGATCTGTTGGCTGCAATTATCGACACATGGTTTTCAAAGTTTATCACAGGACATTGGATTTCACACAGTTGACAAACGCTATTAATTGATTTAAGTCCATAACGTGACAAATGGCTTATTGACTGTCTAATATAGCACTAACAATACAATCTCGCATAAATGGCAACGACATGATACTGTAACTCTATAGGAATCAGGGTGCACACAACTCTTTGATTTCACCTTTATCACTATCATATATTAATATTGGTTTCGGATTTTTATACCGTGTTTTAAGATGTTAATTTGACACAAATCATAAATGTAAAAAATATGGAATAATTTCCAAACTATTCGACTAACCAAACTAATGGACTACATTGTTATGTGATTTCCGCATATCGAACAAAATGTTCAAAATCAACTCAAACAGTTGTTTTAAAATTAATAGACTTAAGTTAGCCAATTTTTTTTTAATTTCATATTCATCATGGCCCATGACCTGTAAGCTCGCTTTATCAGTGACACATATACACACGCACTCATGCTAACAACATTATATATGATAACACACAGCAATATAACTGAACTATCTAATTATGTATGTAAATATCAAATAAACAAATAAATAAAACTCGATAAAGTTACATACAAATGGTTCAATTTCTTTCCATCAAACACAGAAGATTTGTTATGAAAACAATATAAGACATAAAAAGAGAGATTTTTATCATTACGTAGCAGCAAAAATCAGTTTGATTCATCCCCATACATGCATAAAGAATCATCTTATTTTTTTTGGCATTGGCCTAAATTTATCTTTAGAGTCGACAGACCGCCGGATTAGTTGCCCCATTTCCCCGGGGTAAGTGGGAAAAAATGTTCACTCCCGTAAGACTAGTTTGTAATATTAATCTTTACAAAAGATTTATAAAATGTAGGTTGATTTACACTTTACTCGGTCGGCATATATATTACAATACACATTCATCCCTGAAAGGCGGTCTTTTGTAAAAAAGTAAATAAATACAATAAAAGGCATTCCCGACAAAGAACAGATACGCTATTCCGCATGAATGCTTGCTATGAAGTGCGACATCGTCTATGTGTGCTACATGCTTATGTAATTGAAATAACATTCAATTAGGCTTGAAGTCTACCGCTGATTGGAGAAGAGGCAACAATGATGTTTACATATCTGTGAGAAGATGATAGTCAATGGGTACACCTGTACCGCTTTAAACAGAATCTGAAATTATATTAAAGGATTACATTAGACATTACCATATGTGATATTCCGATTTTCAATGTATTCACCTTTAAAACATGCTGAAATGCTTCTTTAAGTCGAACTCGATAATAATGACGTCATTTCCTCAGCGCATGCCTTAATGTGTATGTTCATCCATTGATACAAAAAATATAATAACTCAAACATTCCTAACTACATAGTTACATTGGCACACGAAATACAAAATTAACTCCCTGTTGTACTATTTGTAATGCATTGCGAAAATATTTCTGGAGAGCGTGAATGTGTTATTATTTCCTATTGAACCTGTGTCCGAGGAATAATAATGGGCTTGACTAATTGGTTAGGCTACTTTATTTTATGAGCCTCATCATGATGTTTCATGAATGCTTTAGGTAATACAGCATGGACTGATATAGAGCTGTGGTTCCTTTAATAGTCTACTACATTCAGTCAAACTTCGTTTTAGGTCCATAGTCATCCTTTAATATTTAGAGTGCTTCACAACAAATATAATTGCGTATAAAGCGAAACAAAAGTGCATTAAAATGCAACAGACAGACGTAAGTGTTGCGATGGTACTTGTTGTTCTTACATCTGAATATATCGTTTAGTGGCGCAGCTGTTCTCTTGCACATCTGCCGTTTGACTTAACCAAAAGCTTTATGTCATGTCATTATGTAGAACTAAGGTCATGCATATGCAAACGCTTGCTCATCACATTCAGAACTATAACGTTAGGCCCTGTAGTCTGCTGCCTAACTAGATACTGGTAGGTTATGTGATGGATTGGTGCTTAATATATAGCCTAAGTTACTTCTTATTACATACATATAACGTAGACCCTATAGTCTGTTACCATAGATACTGGAAGGTTATGTGACGGTTTGACGATTAATGGTTACATTGATAAACAAAACAGACCTATAACGGTAGGCCCTATATAAATATACAGTCTGCTGCCTAACTAGATCCTGCTAGGTTATGTGATGGATTGGCGCTTAATGTATAGCCTAGGTTACATTGATTTCATAGCTATAATGTGGATGATTCTAAGCATACTCACGTTGTAGCCTATACTTATTGCACTGCTCTACAAAAGCAACCAACAACGCGATTTCAATAAATTTCTTACGACATTCGAACAAACCACAAACCTTCAAAATTGACAACGGTAGATTTACCAATAGTTATTAGAAAACAAGCTACTTTATACTTATTGTTACTTTGTTTAATTATTATAAAGTATAAATTATTATAAAAGTTTCCATAAAACACTATTACTTTATGCTTAGGGATAATGATTAGTTTATAAGTTGGATTCATCTTTAGATATTATCGGCAATAATTCTTGTAGTTTTTTTTTCTCTCTTTTTATTTTGGGTTTGTTTACAAAACACTATAATATAATAAAGAATGAATGTTTTAAGACCTTTAAACTGAAATTAAAAAGTATAGACGCAGGTTTGCGTCCTCTTACAGTCTTAGTTTGCTTAAGTTATACATGTATTATATAAGATGAAAAGCCTACTCCATAACATGCTAAGCGTTACTTATCAATACTAATACACTCGCAATATATACTGTGTTTATTTATTTCAAATCGAAACTCCATCATTTTAACCCTAAATCTTATTTCACAGTCTGTACTTTTGGCGCCATTTGTATAGTATTCGCACCTTGCCGTTAATTCACAATCCCTGTATGTAGTTACAGATCTGACTAAGGGTATTTGTCAAACGACACGAAGGACCTGAGGCGTAGCGTGAGTCATCTATAAGATGCCCGAATCACTGAGACAATTAACGATTTAAAACACCGTCCCGCATCGCTGGTTAAATTTAAAGGACCACAAAGGAGTTTAATAAATTACAAGAGACATCTCTTAATTTTGAAGACTAGGATCCAAACTTAAAAAGAAAATATTATAGTTTAAGACGAATTGTCTTCTCCTTGTATTGAAAACCTCGATGTACCTCTATATGATACGGGTAAATATCTTCATAACAGTAACACATACTTTACTGATGTACCGAAAGAGCGAAACATCATCTTGAGTTCTGTTTCGAGTACAGGCAATTTAAATTAATGTGACTGTGTAGTGTAACATGTGATGTTGACATTTATTGTTAGAAACAATTCTGTTCGTCTTCATTTTGTACATAAATATGCCAACGTAGGAGGGATGGTTAAATCAACAAGATATATGCTATTTAGTTATGCATGTCCCATTATATCTATATACACTCCACGTAAGCTCATCGTGATAACATTATTACAAATATTTGATTTAATGATTTAGCTTAATCAAATGTCATGCAAAGTCTCAAAGTCAATGCACCAACCAAACTGTAACCATCTTCCTAAGATGAGCATAGTTTGTCTATTCTATCACTCTAGTCAGTACAAAACTTTGTATTTCATCCTAAGCTTTAAGATATAGATACTGATATTACTAATAGCATGATGAAGATATAGCACTAATATATATCATATATCTAAATCCCCGCGAGCGCGGGAAAACGGAAAAATGGATCCTTCGTTTTTAGTGAGCTCAAGACTTAAAACGAAAAAGAGGCTGCATTTTCTTTAAGTCACAGTCAATTTAAATTTACAGCTTTAAGTACAAAACCAAATTTTGCTTCGACGATCAATTTTGCTTCGTCACAATATAAAAGAAAGTGCCGACCGACATTTTTCCATTTTTTTTTTCTTCATGGTTTTATTTTTAAATGTTCTGCCATTGCTTAATCACTATGCATCTGCATATAAATTCATAATTTTTGCGTTGCATTTTATCATTTTCAATTAATACCGGTACCTTTCATCTCCGAAATTAACGAACTGCAAATGACGTGGCTGGGTCTTTCATCTCTGAATCGTTTCCCGCCATTGCAAAGATATTTTACCGCCATCTCTTGGCTTTAATATAAAGCGATGATGAATATTGCAGCCGAGCGTGTTACTTGAGTCACGGCTGTGCTCATCCATGGCGCCAAATGAATGCTTCATAGGCTGGGAGTTTTACAATAACTTTTTAGAAATGTACTTAAAGCTTCAAAATTTGTTCAATGAGTAATAATTGGTGTTCTTCCAATGTTTCCATTTTCCTAAAGATAGGAAACATTTTTGTTCATTCGTCTTTTCATGAATTGGTAGGCTGAACTTATCAAATGAACTGAAGAAGAAGTGTAGTGTGCTTTAGAAAAAAAGGGGGAACCCCACCATTGGGGAAGGGATATATATATATATATTTATTGGGTCTGTATAATTTAAATAATTTGCATGTTGCTTGAGTACCGAATTACCTCTCTAATCATCACGAGCATAAATTTAGTATTATCATTCGAATCCTGAACGTCTAAAACACACAAGTTTTGACTTCTCTCGAATTTCAGGCATATAGTCTGTACCATATTGAGGAGTGTAACATATTGTAGGTCACCGATGCGCTCAAAAAAAAAATATAGAAGAAATAAAAATCTTCATTAAATGCCTTTTCTTTATTCCTTCTTCTTTGTGTATGTTCTACGTAATCAGACATAGGCCTACATTCAAGATGACTGGTCTATATACAGACAGGGAGATATTCTAAGAACGTTCACTGACCGGTTAACCTACAAAATAAAAATTCTCAGTTCTTTGTTTCCAAACTTACGCTGTACTCAATTTTATCCTCAAGTTTGTTTCTACAAATCGACAGTGACTTTTTTCTACTCGTTTTTCCTTCTTTGTCATTCGCTTATGTGAGTCGATTTATAGAATGTCTGCCTGCTCGGTGAATGACCCTGCAACCTGTTTGAATCGTCCACCAAATAAAACAAAAATCCATCAGGTTCATGTTTAATATGCAGGCGCTTCATATACACGCCGCTGCCTCAATTAAGTTATACGCATTGAAGCATGCGTAGCAGACGACACTAATAAGTGAAGCCTGGGGCGCTTACTACAAGTCTTAAAATAACAGTTGTTCTAAAGTAGCTAATCAATATGCATGGACATAAAAATTGAAAAATCACTGAGTCATATTCAACTTTCAAAAGGATCGTTGAAGAAATTTGTTTTAAGGCAAGCATGTAGTTAGGCGGCGAAACCCTAAAAGCCCACGCAAGCAGATAAGAGTATAAAGATTGTTGTCATATAAAATGGAAATGCATATGTATAAAGCAGTTTGACGAGAGTATCAAATTACTCCGTAGTTTCATTTAAACATCGACAATATTAGTCGCTGTCTTTTATATCTTACTTGCCTTCCTTGTGACATTGACGGAATGAAACCATCAAACAGATTAGAACGTCCCCTATTTAAGTCAAAAACTGAGGCACTTCATTTTGACAAGGGGGACTTGTTTCTTTATGTCTAAAGCACCAACGGGGATTTGAGGAACTTTGTGCAAAATTGGATCTAATGAAAGAATCGAGATTCTTTCGATCTAAGATTAGGGAAGGAAAAAAGTATTATAAATCACTATTAAGGTCAGAAGAGAGGTTTCCGGTCAGTGTGAGTTCATTAACGTTCCCATTCATTAGACTAATTTTATCACTTGACAGTAAATGTTGATTTTGGTTAACGATAAAGAATCGTAACAAAGATGAAACGTAACACAAATTAGTGTATTGCCTCACAGCACCAACGTGAATTCTTCCGTTGTCTTAAAATATTATTACAAATACACTCGTGACTAAAGTCTCATTGACAAACTTAATTTGCATAATGCGAGGGTGCATCAAATTAAATCCAGATACCATCCTCCATGAAACTTAATATTGATGACTAACCAAACCGGTCGACAGATATGCCAGATTCTGGAGATTTATAAAGAGAATTGGAAATTGTCTTTGACAGGAATACAAAGCGGAGTAAGAAGATGGGGGATGGATTTGGGGTTATCAAGGAAAAGGTGTGACTCATTCGGAATTAGAACTACAGGCCAACGGTTTCACTGAGTAAGCGTAATTAGATATAACTATAAAAGTTTGGTATTCTCCCGTGATTTCATTTTGAAATTTTCGGCCAGCATGTAGCAATTAAAGCCATGCATTTTTCATATGCTATACCTGATAAAGTATTCCTTGAATTCGAAAAGACTGTAAGAGAGTACTGTGGAATTTCCAACTTACGACGAAAGAAATGTAATGATACGTGTGGAACGCGAGGAAGAACAATTATTTTAAATTTACTCTATTAACGGATTATTTAATCGTAATCAAACTGGTCTTTCTCATCTTGTTCTCTGTTTTATTTTCTTTAACATGCACTCTTCTCTATCTCTCTTTGGCAACAGGTGAATGTGGAAAACTTATTACGTAGAAATTATATTGTTTTGTATACGCATGGTATAGTATTTTAATAATTCAATAATTGCTTTACTGCAGAACAAACTCACCAAAAATATTAAAAAACAATTCACTAAAGTATTAATGCGATAATGAGCTAACAAAATGATAAACTTTATATGCATTTACCACCGCTAGATAAAGTGCACCATTTATTATGATATATTTCAGATGAAGACAACATGTACGATATTTCTTTCATGATATAAGTATTCCTTAATACTGTGAGAATATTCTTGGACTTTACCCTTTCTCATTACTGGTTATGAATTCTGTATACACATATATTGGCACACTGTACACATAGCAGGACCCAAGCAGAACTTAATACCACCCCCCCCCCCCAAGCCCCGTGATAGACCCACTTTTCCTACCAATCCTCAAACAACGATTTATATGTACGATGTTATGCGCGTTAGTATACTAATCAATTCATAATCATGATAGATTGATACTTTTAGAACAGTATACTTACAGTCAGTATTGGATAAACATAATGTTACACACGGGGACGGGAGAGGGCATATGTAGACAGGTGCCGCTAAGGTTACACTTTTACCACTTTCGAATATGGAAATTATTTGAACATAGGAAATTCGCTTAGTATAGCGGTAGTCAGTATTGGATACACACAATGTTACACGCGGGGATGGGAGAGGGCATGTAGACAGGTGCCGCTAAGGTTACACTTTCGAATATCGAAAAATTCTTTGAGCATAGGAACTCGCTTACTATAGCGATATTCGTATGAACCCTTCGTAGCCCACGGGATATATAATTCGATAAACTACAAGTTCACGAGTTACCCATGCGACAAAATTTGTTTTTGTCAGTGTGACTTAATTCCTGTGCGTGAGAAAAGACAATACCATTCGCTTTCTCAAAGTAAAAAAAAACAAAAAAAACATTATATACTCCTTTGATACCCTCCCGGGTGCGATGTAATGTGTGTGATACACTGTAACAGATTTACAACAGCCTACGTTTCTCTGTGAATAATATGCGTAACTCATTTGCTTGAAAATTGGAAGGTCAACATTTACTTGTTATGAAAGGTACCACAGATCGCTGGCTTTCATTTGAACTTCGAATTAAGGCTTCGAAGGGTGCAGTCTCGGTTTACCAACAGTCCTAATACAGTCAATATACACCTTCTGTTTGTTGCTAGCGACAACAAACATCCCTCTTCAAACTTTCAGGACGAGATGGTGTATGAATATGAGCTATAACGGAATGTTTCATTCTCATAAAGGGGTAATTTGTTTGACAATGTTACAATAAAATGTTCAGGGAATAAAATCCTGAACGTGTGACCGTGATTGGTTGAAGAAATCTAGGAACGACAATTTGTTTAAACATTCTACATTACAGTATTATTTATAGACGTTTGTGGAAGATACTGTAAGATGACATATTTTGGTTCGTTCACTGAAATGAAAAATAAGTTATAATAAAATAGTACCAAAACATTATGAAATTATTTATTTATATCGGACAAATCCACTCATTTTGAAGCCAAAAAAAAATTACAATAATAAAAAAAACACGCAGCGCGGACGTGGCGTCTCATTTGCGGTTATTCTGTAATATTCTTCTTCATCTTAAACTTGCAGACCCTCAAAGGCACTTCATAACAAACAAAACAAAGAGGTTCCTAATTTTCATGGTATAGGCAAAAAGAAGACTTCATTAGTTATAAATCTAACTGAACAATTACCGGGATTTTATCGTCATGGCTCTCAAGATACTGGTTTTTAAGACGGATGCATAAAAATGGCTCTCATTGAAGATTTGACCTTTCATTAAAATCAATTAAGAGGCCTTGTACTTTTCGTCATTTTGTTAAAACCACAGAACGGTGGGTTTCTTTTAATGTCTATTGTGTGCTAAGCCAAACTGATTACCTTTTTTTGCTTAAAAAGAAGAGAATAATAATTAATAAATTCCTCACATGGGCTTTGCTTTTGACCTTTCAGCGATATGAGTAAGGTACACACAGACGAGTAAGGTCATCGTCAAGAAAGTGTTTCTTTTAACGCTTTTTGTCCACAAACAAATCTATATTTACATCCTCGTATTAGGACAGAGAATTAACACTTTAAAGGGAGCAGGTGTAAGGGTAGCTGCAGTAGGGTACTCTCAATCACCATAGCAATGGAAAATAGACTGCAGTGTTCCCAAGTTACTTAAGATACGCCAAAGTGTCCACTCCACACCCCATCCCTCAGCTAAATGCAAATAATGAAACTTACTTACCCACCGCCCCTCCCCCACCGTAAATATATCATCACTATATGTTTTCTTTAGTTTAACCGTTTTTCTTGCTCAACATGATTCTGTTAATACCCATGTTTTGCTTTTCTCAGACTTTTATTTTCAGTTAACTTTTTGTGGGGATGAGAGGGGGGGGGGAAGAAGACCCCAACTAGTTATTATCCGGAGGGGGAGGGGTGGGGTGGAGGTGGACCCCGTGGCTGCAGTGAGTCATGAAATCTAACCAAGCTATCACATCTGTCCTATAACAGTTCATTGCCCGATCATCTTAACTCACGAGAAACCCATATAAAATTACCTCGAAAAAGCTATCTGGGCGATCTTGTAACCTCCTTTATGTTACTTTGTAAAAAGTAAAGAATAAATTTATCGATACAAAAGTAACCTTTTGTAGTAGATCGCTTTAACGGAACCATTCATCTCTACAAACAACTATTGTATGCCCACCTCTACAAGTCAACCATGGAAATACGCTCCCATTGTTTCCTTTCATGTCGGGACCGGTCCAATGCTCCTTAAGCCCCCTAATTTTGTAATTGATACTAAAGTATGAATGGTTGATCCAATTGAGAGTTAAGTCTGGGATAGAAATCCTCGTTACCTTGTCAGTTTAATGTCTCTTCAAGACTATTGGTATAAGCTACATTGAAACGTAGACAAAGAAGGAAACACACTGAATAAGCGATGCATATTTTTGGCATGAGGTTCTCAACATCCCTGGTTGTGCATATATAATACGTTTTATGTTTCATACAGATGCATATATGTTGCATCAGGGTTGTCATATCCCTGGTGGTGGTCTAGCAATCATATGGTTCATACAGTACAGAGTGTGCTAAATTGCTGCTTTAAAATACCTTGCTTATATACTTCATGAATATTCAATCAATGTGTTTTGGAAAATGCATATTTGTTTGATCATGTCTTGATGCCCCTGTTTGTAATATTTTTAGGTTCTATGATCATGTGGTAGTCAAAAAGTCAGAGTCTGAAGCAAATCACCTCTATACGAGATGGGGGGGGGGGGCGGGTACGGGCAGATATCCCCTCCCACCCACTTCGAAGTTTGCTGGCAGTTTTGTCAACATTCAAAGATGCTAAGAATATTTGTATAATATAGTTCTTTGCCCAGAAACACCCCCCCCCCCCCCCACCAACCACTTCTCCTTCT